>PVIW01010858.1:0-31862 GCA_004026585.1 Noctilio leporinus
AAAAAAAAAAAAAAAAAAAAAAAAAAAAAAAAAAAAAAAAAAAAAAAAAAAAAAAAAAAAAAAAAAAAAAAAAAAAAAAAAAAAAAAAAAAAAAAAAAAAAAAAAAAAAAAAAAAAAAAAAAAAAAGGCTAAATAAAATGAAGATAAGCAATCTATCAGATGCAGAGTTCAAAGCACTGGTTATAAGGATGTTCGAGGAAATTGGTGAGGACCTCAATAGCGTAGAAAACATCCAGTCAGGAACAAAATATACACTAATTGAAATAAAAAAACAACTTACAGGGAAACAACAGTAGAGTGGATGAAAGTCAAGTGAAAGTCAAGAATCAAATCAATGATCTGGAACATAAGGAACCACAAAACAACTAATCAGAACAAAAAGAAGAAAAAAAAAAAATGATCCCCAAAAATGCAGATAATATAAGCAGTCTCTGGGACAATTTTAAGAGCCCAACATTCACATAATAGGGGTGCCAGAAGAAAAAGAGGAAAAGCAAGAAATTGGAAATCTATTTTGAAAAAATAGTGACAGAAAACTTCCCTAATTTGGTGAAGGAAATAGACATTCAAGTCCAGGAAGCACAAAGAGTCCAAAAGAAGATGAATGCAAAGAGGCCCAATGTAAGATACATCATAATGAAAATGCCAAAAGTTAAAGATAAAGAGAGACTCTTAAAAGCAGAAAGAGAAAAGGAGTTAGTTACCTACAGAGAAGGTCCCATAAGACTGTCAGCTGGCTTCTCAAAAAAACTTCAGGCAAAAAAGGACTGGCAAGTATTCAAAGTGATGAAAAATAAGGACCTACAACCAAGATTGCTCTATATAGCAAAGCTATCATTTAGGATAGAAGGACAGATAAAGAGCTTCCCAGGTAAGAAAAACCTAAAGGACTTCATCATCACCAAATCGTTATTATTTGAAATGATAAAGGGGCTTATTTAAGAAAAAGAAGGAGATCAAAACTATGAACAATAAAATGGCAAAAAATACATATCTATCAACAATTGAATCTAAAAAACAAACTAAGCAACAAGAAAAACAGAGACAGAATCATGGATATGGAGAGGGTTTTGATGGTTGCCAGATGGGAGGGGGATGAGGGAGAATATAATTACAGGTGAGGGGATTAATAAGTACAAATAGGTTGTTACAGAATAGTCATGGGGATATAAAGTACAGCATAGGAAATGGAGAAGCCAAAGAACTTATACACATAAACCATGGGCATGAACAGTGGTGTGGGAATTGCCTGAGGGAGTGGTGGGTGGGTGCTGGATGGAGGGGTGCAAAGAGGGGAAAATCAGGATAACTGTAATAGCACAACTGATAAATAATAATTAAAAAAAGAAACAAGAGAAGCTCTCTGTAATATCTAAAACTAACACAGGCTTACATATATAACAATGGAATATTAACCATAGAAAAGAATAAAGTCTTGCCATTTTTGACCACATGGATGGACCCAGAGGGTTCTATGGTAAGTGAAATAAGTCTTAGAGAGAACCACAACTACCATATAATTTCACTTATATGTGGAACCTAAATATCAAAATTAACAAACAAAACACAAGCAAACTCATAGATACAGAAACAAGTTGACTGTTGCCAGATGAGAGGAGGGTCTGGAAGATGGGTGAAAAAAATGAGGGGATTAAGAAGTAAAAATTGAGCACTGGCTGGTGGCACAGTGGATAAGGCACCAGCCTGCAAACCCAAAGGTCGCTGGTTCAATTCCCAGCCAGGGCACATAACTAGGTTGCAAGCCAGGTCTCCAGCCAGGTCTGTAGCTGAAGGCAGGTGAAAGGCAACCATACATTGATGTCTCTCCCCTTCCCCTCTCTCTAAAAAATAAAGTAAAATCTTAAAAAAAAAAAAAAAAGTAAAAATTGGCAGTTTAAAAAAATAGTCACATAGTGAAAAAGAGTAAAGCAAATAATACAGTCAATAATATTGTAATGACTATGTATGGTAGTCAGATGGGCACTAAGCTTACCAGGGTGATCAGTTTATAAGGCATAAAAATGTCTAGTCAATATGTATCATACAGCTGAAACCAGTATAATACGTCAACTGTTATTGGAAAACAAATAAAAATAAATAAATAAATAAAAATTTAAAATCAACAAGGGGTTGATATGCAAAGATCTTGAACATTTATGGCTGTAAAAAAAAAAAAAAGAGAGAGAGAGAGAAAGGATATAAACAGACATTATACAGAAACTGAAACTCCAAAAAAGCTAACAAGCTGATGTAGGTCAGCTTTCCTGAGAAGCAGATTCTGAGACAGAGAGTGGTGAGCAGGGGGATTATTTGAGAGTGGTTTTGGCAGCAATGTTGTTAGGGACTGAAGGAAGCAGGATTGGGTAGAGGAAGAAGCTGAACTGTGCTTTGCTTGCAGCATAGGCCGATCTCATGGGCATCTCTTCAGTGGTGTCCTGGATTTATGCAAGGTGACAGGGCTCTGTTTCCCTGCACTGAATAGTCATTGGATGGCTGCTGCCCCAAGGAGGGCTCAGAACCTTAGGTGAAGCAGCTTCCTTGGGATGAGAGCAATATAGCTGGGGAGGGTCACTCGTGTTGGCTGTCAGCAGCCAGCACTTTTGGCAGCTGGGATAATGAAGGCCTTTGTCTTGAAGCAGGGATCCAAGCTGTACACCCTGCATCCACCCTGGCAGATATGAAGGGAGGCTCGAAAACATTTGTAATACAAAAAAAAAAAAAAAAAAAGCAAACTAAAACAGCAAAGAGATAGTATATTATTGTTTGTCTTTCATACTAGCAAAATACAGAAAGAGGGTAATGCCAACTATCGGCAGGGATGTAGAACATGACTACTTTCACACACAGCTGATGAGAAGATGGACATGCTAGCATTATGAGTCAAATTTTGTGTAGCATACTAGTAATTCCTCTGCCAGGGATACATCCCAAGAAATTCTTACACATTTCCATGAGGAAACATATATGGGATGTTTCCTGCAGAGTTATTTGTGATGGGACTTGGGGGCACCCTGAGTTTCTGTCACTGAGACTGAGAAATAAAATAGAATGAGCGCACATCAGGGTGTATTATGCTGCAGGATTAAAGCACATAATCAGATGTACACATAGCAACATGTGTGGATCTGGAGAACCATGAAAAGAACACAGCAAATGAACAGTAATAAAAGGAAAGAAACCTGATGGGATAGAATATTTACATAAGTTAAAAATACTGCAAAGAAATACTGTTTGTATGAAAACATGCAAACAGGAGCACACACAGTAAACATAAAAATCATTTGGGTGAGAGAGAAAAGTGGAATTGTGGGTCAGGAAAAAAGGAATAAAGAAGTAATCTTAGACAGGGGGTCTCACAGGGATCAATAATGCTAATATTCTTGAACCAAAGAATCAGATTAACTTAGATGGCTACACGTGACTCCTGAAACAAATAGCAGTCAGTGGTAACTGCCACTTAAGCATTAGGAAAGCGAGCCCATATTCTTCACCTTCTTTACATCTGAGATATCTCCTGAAAATCACAGGTTTCGTTACTGAGCCCTACTATACATACTCCCTGCTCTTACCCATGAATGAAATGACATCCACCACTGATCTTCATTGAGATGAAAAAGTTGGCACTTGGATAAAGATTCATGCCTCTCTTAGGCAGAATGCCTTTGCTCAGAGGATGCCTTTTCATTTCCTGTCCTATGAAATTTCCCACCTTTGATTCTAGTCAAAGCCATCACCTTAACTGAAATGCAATAGGTATAACTGCCAATGCCCCTCTTTGATCAGGACTAGTATGAAAGATAGGGGAAACACAACCAACTGGAAGCAATGTCTTAGACCTGGCCCACATGGGAGCAGGCCCAAATTGGTAAGATGCCATCCCACTGGGAGATGGGCATACTTCTACTAATGGGGAATGGGTGAGGTGTGAGCTCCTTTTGTAAACCCATTCTGCGTGGCCCATCAGTCCCTGACATAGTGGAGATCCTGGGAGAGCCAGAAGGACAATGAAGCTTATCAGTTGGTCTTGGATCCCACTCCCCATGGTGGCCACTCCAAACTTTGCAGTCCCTGAAATCCCTAACTCTATCCCACAAGAAATTGAAAACCAAGGTCAGATACCAGTCCAAAGGGAGGAATATGGAGAATAAGACCCATGTGGGCAGAGGAGAGCTGAGCTGGGAAGACTGAGAGAAGCCCTGCCTCTTAGGCTTATCAAGAGGAACAAGGAGGTCAAAGTAGCCTAAATACTGCCCTTGAACCTCCTGACTGGTACCAGGCCTAGAATCCCAGGTTAACCCTGACTTGCTCAGACTTCACCTTCCTCAGTCATCACTATATAGAACATTGCTTCTAGATAGCAGCATTGCATTCCATAAACATGTGTCTGTACTAAACAGGACCCCCAGGAAAAAATGATAATCCTTAGGTACATGGTAAGGGAGTTTGAGTGGGTTTCATTTTTGTCATCTTTCCTTCTGGGTCTAGAAACTTCTATGCCTGCTTTAAGGCTTTTAATTCTGGAAAACTCAGTGTAAGACAGAGATTGCAATTTAAAGGCCTTTTAAGGTAGACATTAGCTGGTGATTTTATAAAATGCTTATGCGCACAGACCTTCTGCAAGTGTGACTGCCCTCCCACCACCGTTTTCTTTTTCCTTGTTGGTGTAGGTGAGGAGTCATACTGCATTCAGGAGATCTGGCCTCTGTTCACGACTCAGACATCTTTTCACAGGATGAGCTCAAGCAACAGGTTCTCCCTTCCCCAAACCCACTGCTTCCCTGACTCTAGTTTCTCATGTTTTGAAGTAGAGCTAATGAAATCTGCTTTGGTAGTGGCCAGGTTGGTCCCAGCCCACTTTTCTCTAGCCTCTAGGAAGTTAAAAAAAATTTTTTTTGAAAATTTAAATAGAAAACTATAAAGTTAAAAAATCAGCCTAATTTCACAATCCAGGTAAATTCTGTTGACATTAAAAAGTGTTAGAAAATAGAGGCAATATAGTAACATAGAAAACAAAACTTGAAAGTCATCTCCCACTTTCACTGTCCATAGTAAATAAGTACTCTCCCAAAGTAAATAACTACTCTCAACATTTTCTATCATATAATTCTATCCAGGACCATTATACATATTTACTTTCATATATTTTTTCTAAAAAATGTGCAGAAGTGATTATACATTATATGGTATTATCTAATTTGCTCTCTTTAAATTTAATACATCATATATATATATAGTCATCTATTTTATTTTTTATAACAGCTAAATAATATTTTATCAAATGAATTTATAACTTAGTCCAGGAGGATTGTGAATTTCTCTCATTTTTTGAACACCAGCTCAGCCTTATTCCTTGGTTTTCTTCCAGGGTTTAAGGTTGGCCAGGAGCTGTAATTCAGGTACCAGTTGAGACTGGAAAGTCCCCATATACCCAGATGTTCACAGTGAAGTAGATGTGAAACTCCATGGGTGACTTATTTGCTAGTTTACCTTTCTGAAGAATTGTCCACAAGTCAGTGGCAAATTTGCTGCATATGTTGATGGCTGAATATTTTGGACAAATTTTAGTGTTTCCAAATTATGAAATTTCAGATTTGTAAAGGAGCTGAAGGGCATTTGGCTTACCTCCTTGAACCCACTATAGGAATTCCTTCTATAAATTTCTGTATTATTATTTATTTACCATCATTATATCATGCCATAGAACAGCTTTTACAAACAAAACATTTTTCTGGTTTTCCAAAACCAGCTCCCAGTCAAGGTATCTGCACTGGTCTCACCCTGCCCTTCGAATAAGCATGTTTCTCTTGCCTAGCTACCTTCCAGAGTCTGACAACCATGCTCAACTACACTGACTCTGCCCTCCATTCATTTAACAACAATTCCTCCAAGCATTATGTTAGGCACATTGTAAATTTCATGAAGGCACAGAGTTTAGCCTGTATTGTTATATACCATTTCCACAGCACCTAAAAAGACTTTGTGTGCAGTAGGCGTTTAACGCATATTTGCTGAATGAGTGACTATGAGATGAATGATAGTTTCTGACTCAAGGAACTCGTAGTTTGGTGGAAGGGGGAACACAACTATGGACAATTATATCCCAGGTGCAAGGATAAAATGTGGGTAGGAGAGTCTCAAGGGAGAATGTCTAATATAGCATCCATTGCTCCCACCTCCCTGAGCTACTGTAATCTTGATCATATCATTATGTTTGACATGTCTGCATGTGGATCTTCCCCCCACTGAATTGTTAACTCTTTGAGGACAGATACTGTGTCACATAACTTCATATCCCTAATAATTATTAGCATAGGTTCTGGCATAGAGGAGATATTTCATATTTGTTAAATGACATGTCTAATTAATGGAAAATGTCCAGGTGAAGAGATGAAGAAAGGCCATTCCAGGCAGAGGGAAATTGTGGGCAGAAGCCCAAAGGTGTGAGAGCAGTTTGGGAGTATCTTGTCTGCGGAGAGGGAGGGAAAGATGGAGACTAGTCAGGGCCAGATCAAGAAAGGCCTCCTATGGCTCTGCTAAGGAATTTAGGTTTTACCTTGAGAGCATAAGGGAGCCACTGAAAAAATTTTAAATCTCATAATGATCAGATTCGCATTGTAGAAGGTTACACTTCTAACAATGTGGAAAATGGATGGAAGGAACAAGAATGCTGTAAGTCATCAGGAGACTATTTGAAACATACTTAGAAGGATATGGAGAGAAGAATAGACATAAAACACATTCAAAAGTAGCTGCCAGAATTTGGTGGCCAGATGGTTACTCTGACTCTCAGGCTACAGAGGTGGGCGACTGAGTGGGTGGAGACACAATCTATTATCCCAGGAAGAGAAAGGATAAAGAGCAGGTTTTCAAATGAAGACAAGTTCCTCTGGGTCGAGGGAGTTTGATGAGTCCCTGGCACAGGAATGCTGATCTAGGAGGAAGATGGACATGTGGGCCAGAAACTCAAGATCTAACAGGGGTGTCTGGCCAGAAATCTGGGGAGCAGGGAAGAACCCCCCTCCCCACAGAGCCAGTACTTCCTGCTCCCCAGGGGAGGGGATTAGGGGAAGCACCAAAGGCTGCAGATTGACATAGCAGCTGCACATGACATGCCTCAGGCAACTATAAACAAAGCAATGCAACTGTGTGCGCTGAGAAGATCACAACACACAAGTAACCAGGTGATGACCCACTCCAGGCAAACAAACACCTTGCACCTCCACACAGCTGGGAAACTTCTGCCCCTTCCTGCAAAATGGTGGCTGGAAGAGGGTCAAAGAGCCAAGGAGCTGACAGAAATGATGGACAGTGGCGTACATTGATGGAAATGCCAGAGGCTCTGTTCACATGGTTTTCTGGGCCAAATCTTTAAAATATAACGCACCAGGAATCATACAGTTTTTACCCTATCCTGGTTAGCCTGGTTAGCCGCTGCAGGTCTGAGATCCGGAGATTGGTGGGCCTCAGAGGACATGTGGTCTGGGAACGTTCTCAGAGCCCCTCCCACAACAGAAAGCAGAGGAAGTACTGGCCCGACTGTGTGGGACTCCAGCAAGTGCACACAGACCCGGGAGAGATGCCTGGAGCTGAGCTGTGACCAAGAACCAGCTAAGCCATTTGAATGATTGTGCTGCAGACACTTGTGTTTCTTAAAAGATGCTGCTTTTAAATGGGAAAAAAGATTCCAGGCACATTCTGAAACTGGTCTGGGCTGGCAGGATTATTAGTCTTTGGGGGCTTTAAAGGGAATGGGGCTCTGAGGCCAAATCCTGCCTGTATTCCAAAACTGTATAGCCTTTAAATAAACAACCCCATTCCTTTGCCACCAGACTTCTGCTTACAGAGTTTTGCCTTTAGGCAGCAAGTAGAACCTCACTGACTGTTCTGTAACAAAGGGCAGTATCTGGCTGAGATACAGACCCAGGGCCCCCAAGG
Source organism: Noctilio leporinus (assembly GCA_004026585.1). Taxonomy (NCBI): domain Eukaryota; kingdom Metazoa; phylum Chordata; class Mammalia; order Chiroptera; family Noctilionidae; genus Noctilio; species Noctilio leporinus. The sequence goes on from PVIW01010858.1 coordinate 7,936, forward strand.
GACATGGGCAGAGTGAAACTGCTAGTGTGAAAATCAACTCCAGGGAGGGGATGGGGTGGGAAGAAGAAGGGGTTATCTGAGAGTCTCAACTGACTTTTGTGAAGATTTCTAAAATATTTATAAAAATCCTCTGGGTACCTCAGAAGTATTACCAATTAAGAGCAGCCTTCTGTCCCAAAGGAAATGTGGCAATTCATGAGACAAGCAATTACAGGAAAATAGTAGTACTGATAGAGGAGCCTGATTTTCAGGTGTCCCTCAGTAGATAGCAATAAAAAAATGTGAAGTGAGCTTCATGAAAGAAAAGAGGAAGGCATCCAGATAAGGCCTGCTTGAGCTATATGGTGTTTGCTTATTTGAGATACACCCAGGGCATGGCCTGTATGTCCTCCCTGCCTATAGGTCCAACATTAAGCTGTTTAGGGCACGAGCGATATATTGGCAAAATTTTAGTAAAATAAACAGCATACCACAAAAGTGTTACATTTTGAAATAAATTTATTTTTATATGTAAATACAAAAACATAGTCATTATTTTTAAAATTGTTCAAAAAAGTCTGCATTTTCTGCAATAATAGACTTGATCCAACTTCAGAATTTTGAGCATGATTTAATTAACTTTTCTTTACCCATGGACATCATCATGTTTTCAATCTTAGCTTTAACAGCCTCTTTATTGGAATGAGGTTGTTTATTAACTTCTCTCTCACAAGTGCTCCATACATAATAGCCTAAAGGATTTGCATCTGGTGACCGAGGCGGCCAGATTTCCTTTGACCAGAATTGATGAACACTGACACTGAGAAATTCTTGCATCTTTTTGACATTATGAGCTGGTGCACCATCTTGTTGGAAGATAAAATGACACTGATTTTCAACTTCCTTCATCCATGGTACAACTACTTCTCTCAAAAGGTCAAGGTAAACATCAGCAGTCACCTTCAATCAAGCCTTATGGAAACAAATTCGAGGTCATAATATTTCCTTCATTGCTGACAACACTTAACACCATCACTGTAGCAGGAAATTTCATTTTCATGACCATTGGGACTTCATTAAGATTCTCCCAGAGCCACCTGTTATTTCTTCTGTTGACTATATGGTCCTGCTGAGAATTCTTTTCATTGGAGAAGAAAATCAGAGGGTTTTTTCCTTTGGGATTTTTCAATTTTGTTAGCAAAATTTTTCAAAGCGCCTTTCCTTTGTCTGCTGTGTCATAAACAGGCCTCTTCTAAAAACATACGATCTGTATCTGATATCTTCAGCAATAATCTTGTAAACCATTGCATCCGACACCTGCAGTTCTCTTGCTATGGAGCTCATTGACTTTCCTGGATCTTTATCGATGATCACCTGGATTCTGTGTACAATATCTGGACTTGTGCGATCCTTGTGTACCTTATGTGTTTTCCTTGTTGGTGTGGAGACATCAGGATCAGCATCATACACCTTCTTCATATGGTCAACTGTATGTAAAGGGATGTTATTGAAATTTCTTGGCAGTTCACCCTGCACACAGTCCAGAAAGGATGGTTGCTCTAACATCATGTTCTTTTGACATGACGGTCGCTCTCAGAATTTAATACTTTATATATGAAACAATGATGTTAAATCATAACCTTAGAAATACAGTTTTTCAAAATGAATAAGAAGCATGTGAAATAAGAAGCTGCAAAGTTATTGACAATGTATTGTGCGTACCCTGTAGATTCCCCAGGGGATTCCACGCAAGGGTGCAACCTTACCTCCCTGGCTGTTTTGGTCTCTGTAGGCTGATGGGCCCATTTAATCTTTGCAAGTTGCAAGCAGTGAAGCTCATGATGGCCTGATCAAGCCAAATGCTGGTTTAAAGCTGCCTCATGACTGTGAAGAGTGAAAATCAATACTTCAAAATCTGAATTATTCAGATGTTGTACCCCAGAGGCTGTTTCATAATCCAAGACACACCTCAGTAGAAGAGCAGTGACTGAGGAGTTGTGCAAACATGGCTTAGCCCACAGTTACCCATGCAATCAGTCAAAGGACTGACAAAAGATAAAATAATTGTTCTTACAGGTGTCCTGAGGAGAGCCCAGAGGAGGTGGGCAGCTCCCACAAAGAAGTTGGTACTGTCATAATAAGAGAAGCAACTTGCTCTGATGGATAAGCAGAGGGTCCCTGGGCTCTCCAGTGCTGGTGTCTTTGTGTGGTCCTAGGGTTTTTTCTTTTTTTCACCAGGGAAGACAAGTTAAGTGGAGAGAGGGGATTAGTTCAAGTACTCTCTTTTGGAACATAATAAGAGCTTCTCTGAAAAAAGTGACAATAGTCTTATATCCCTGACCTGAAGTCACCACATCATGTAAGTACCTATTGCTGGGGCTGGTCAGAGCATGTGTTATCAAGACCATGAGTCCATGGCTGGACTGACATAGGGGAATGGGAGGAAGCTGTAGTGTGGATGGTTTGGTGAAAACTCACCTCAATAACGGAGAAAACACCTAACCCCATTCTATAGAGAGATAGGCAGTGGGGACACAGTGTGTGTTCTCTGGACTTGGAGGGATTAAGACTTGAGCTCTGAGTCCCTGGTTGGCCCACTATGTGACCTTGAGCAGGACAATTTTCTCTCTCAACCCAGTTTCTGTGATACTAAAATGCTGATAATAATCCCCTGCTTACCAGGTTCTTGGAAAGGTCAAATGAAGTTAAGATATACAGAGGCACTGTGCTGGCCTCTCAGACTATGTGTTAGTGAGGATATTGCTTTGGATGCTGGAACAGAAACCAAAATAACAATGATGTAAACAACATAGATGTTTATTTCTCTCTCATATAAAACTCTAAGCTGATGTGACAGCTCTGGTCTGAGAAATTATCAGAAGCTCATTGCCAAGGCTTAATTAGCTCCAAGAAGGCTTCCTGCTACTGCTGCCTTTCAGTTAGCTAGTAGAAGGGGCAAAGGGACAAAGAAAGCCAAGCCCCTTTCCCAAATTCCAAAAGTTTATACATAAGTTCCTCTCATTTTCCATTGGTCAGAACATGGTCACATCATCACATCTGGCTGTAGAAGAGGCCAGGGGTGTCATTTTCTTCATACTCAACCAAAAACAGAAGATGAATATTGAGAGACAATAATTTGCAATTCTTGCCAATGCCCTTTGCTTGCCTAACTTGTTTTGTCCCCCGATCTCAAACTTATGTCACTTCTTTGGGGATCCATTCCCTAGCCCTCCTGTCAACAACTCTCCTTACACCTGTAGTTTTTGGCTTTCTGTTTCCCAAATAAGAATGTCAAGTCCATGAGTGTGGGGCTGTGTCTGTCTTTCTCCCAGTGGTCTCCCTGTCCCAGACACAGAGTGGTTGCATGATATACCTATGCTGACTAACGAAGTCCAAAGGGCCCTGGGAGTTTCTTGGGTGGACTGTTGTAGCTTTGAGCCACAAATTATTATTCTCCAAACCAGGACTTGATTGGTGATGGAGAGGCTGTGGTAATGCACCAAACAGAAATTGAGGTTCTGCTGCCCACCATCACCCATAGGCAAACTCCGAAGGCAGAGGTTTGGTGACAAAGGAAAAAGGTCTTTTATTCAAACACAGCACAATTTGGAAGAATGGCAGGCTTCTGCCCCAGAGCTCATCCTCTGCAGAACACCCAGAGAAAAACCTGCCACACTCTGCCAGATCAGCCCCAAGGCTACACCTGCAGTTCCTTCTCCCATTTAAAAAAATACCATCCTTTAGGAACCTCAGGGGCTGCTGCACAACAATCCAGGTGGCTTTGCTTGTTTCCAGTTGCAGTCCAGGTTCAGGCTTCTCTCTGGAGTCTGTGCACATGGCCCATGCCACCACACTGCCACAGCTGTTTCCTGGCTGGGGGCCCAGGACCATTGCCATTCACTGAACTGGCTGTGTGGAGGTTCTATTGTGCCAGCCAGGGGCCTGGCCCCTGCTGCCTGGTCATGTGGCTTCCAGAGCCCACTGGTCCCTTAAGCATTCTGGCCCATACATTCATGCCTTAGATCTCAGAGGAAGAGAGAGAAGTCTCTGCCTTTCTCCTGTTTAACTCTGCTGGCCCAAACTTCTGCATACTCTGGAAGGGTACCAATCCCATTCTTATCCCAAGCTAGACTGACAGGTCTTACTCCAACGCAGTACCTACCCCTGCCACTTCGTTGACCTTTATGTTACATGTGCCTGCACCCTCTGGTTTCCTCTTCAATCAGGAACCAGAAGGGGGTAGGAGGACTTTTCCCTTTGCCACTCTGTCTTACTAGCATTGAACAGACTCTGGACAGTGGCTTCCTCCTGCTGTGTCTCTGCCCAGGGGTAAGTAAATCTGTCATAAAGTGTCACACTAGGTTGATTACCGGGCAAGGCCATAGCTGCCACACCTTGAACAGGGAGAACTTTCCTTTCACACTGTAGTTCTCTCTTTTTGTAGGCTTTTATAACTGTGCCTATCCTGCTAATTAGACAAAGTGTTTGAGTGGATGACTGTTCCCTTTCACAACAAACACTTACTCTGCAGCTCTGTTTTTTTTTTTTTTAGATGGGGGAATGAACAGAGTTTTGGGGAAGAGTTTCCATAGCAGAGGAGCATGAACTGAGGGCACAAGTAGAAACTGGGTTTCCCATTTTCTGCCTGATACCTGCTGGTGAGGAGGAAGGAACCTCGTAGAGGATGTCATGGGGCAGTCAGCCTGCACCCCTTGTGGCAGCAGATATCTGCCCAGAATGTGGGCCTGTGTAAACCCACTATTTTGACCCTGAGCAGCACTCTTGGCCTCCACTTTAGTGACGACCTCTGACTCTTGATTTGCCATAAACCTCACCATTTTCTTAGAAATATCCTTTTTCATAGCTCGCTTTCTTTACTAACAGGAATGCTTTTAGGGAACATGATCCTGGTTGCCATGTGACACAGAGGGCATACCCTAGGACTAACCTCCAGCCCATCAGATGCATTCTTGTCATCCTCTAATTTTTTTTCTTTGATTGGAATTTGAGGACAACCAGGCTTGGTTTCTGAGCTTTTGGCAGTCTCAAAAGCCTCCTAAGGGGAAAACCACCAGAGACCAAGCCCTAGGGGTTGCTAGGTGCTCAGGTTACACTGACATGCAAAGGGAGCCTATTCAAGGGCCATGTCCTGCCAGCAGCCCCTCAGAACTCTTTCCCCCCATGCCTGGCCTCAAGGGAATCTTTCCCAACTGACTGTGGCATTGGACTAAGCTGGGAACAAAACAACTACAGCTTCATTCGGGCAGTGGGTTTTTGTCCCCATATAATGGCAGTATCTCTTTAAGTTAGCAGACCCCAACCTTTCTGGCACTAGAGACCAGTAGAAGACAATGTTTTCATAGACCTGAGCAGGGGTGGGGGAAGATAGGAGGCAGAGCTCAGGTGATAATGCAAGTGAAGCTTCCCTTGCTTGCTCATCACCTGCTGTGTGACCTGTCTGGTGGCCCACTGGTAGGGGACCCCAGTTCTTTAAGTCCCTGCAGGTTTCCTGTCCTGGACTGGCTGTAGGCTAAATGAATCAACTGATCTGACTTTTCTCACTAGGGGTTCTGGGCTGGAAATTCCTCCTACTTGCTTCAGCTTCTGTTCAGGAACAAAGAGTAGCTCAGTAAGGATTAATTTTTCCCTCTGTTGGTTTCTCCTTTCTTAGAATAATTCCATTTCTAATCCAGCCATTTAGGTTCCCCTGGGAACTCTGCCTTTCTCCTGGTCTTTAATGATGGATCGGAGAGCTGCAGAATGTTTCCTAGCTGAGTTGGTCTTCCCTGCATCTACCATGGGGAACAAGGTCTCTTGCGTGGATTTTTCAGCCTGGCTTCCTACATCCCTGCTGCTTGGCTTTACCCATTTCTTTCCTGCACAAACTCTGGACTGGCCCTCTGTGCACTCCAAGTAACATTCTATTTATAATGTTACTGCCCCCAAGTAGCCCCCTCTTCTGGGAAAACAATATGTTTATCAAATTATACACATGTTCCCATTCTCATTAAATTTTGAAAGCAAAGGGTGGTACAAAGAGCATCGTTTGGGAGTTGGGATTTCTGATTTATCATCCTGCTTCTGGCATTAACTAGTGTATGACTGAAAGTCACTTCTCTTGGCTGAGTCTTACAGACCCCTCCATAATGTAAGAGGTTTCTACTAGTGCTAACATTCTATGTGAAATAGTCTTGCAATCCTTGTGCCTCTGAATTATCATGAATACACATAGATGAAGACTTGACCTGGGTACCAGGATGATCACAATGAGCAGGGTTCCAAATTGCCTGGCTTCAGTGGCTAGTCACCCAGGCTAGATCTTGGTCTATCTGTGCCCTTCATAGAAAAGGATCTAATAGATTAATGGGAACCCAATGGTAACTAGGAGTAGACTCAAAATAAACACAGACTCAGACCAGAGGCCTGATATCACAAGATCTGTGCTGATCCATTTTTATTCCCCAAAGGGGCACCAGGTGTATCTGTAGTCCCGTGCTAATTAGAAGCCTGAACTAGAATCAGCTGGTACCTGGGACAGAGTTCAGGTCAGGGTAGGAGGTGAGAAGAAAGTTCAAGACCATTACCTTTTCAGTTCTTCTCTTTGAAGTTTCTCTACAGACAGAAAAATACCACTCCCAGCAGCCCCTGAGATTGTTCCACTTACCCCTCCCTGTCCCCAGCATGGCCTAAAAGGTAGGTTTGGCTATACTAGGAACAAGTGATATTTGCACTCAGTAGCAACATGGCCCAGCAGCCCTGTGTTGGTGTCTTCAGCTTCCAAAAACCTGGAAAGAAATGTGCTCTCCAAACAAATGTGAAATATTTGTAAGTTTTCAAAAGGAGTTGGGTCTGTTTCTACAGGAGAGAAAAGGAAACTGTCAATGTGGCAATTAAAAGCAAACATTTCTTTCATTCTTTTAAAGCAATGAAGATGTTCTAAGGCTTGCTGATTGGACCTCTCTGTGAGAAGGACCATTTCAGGATGCATGAATTTGGCAAACAAATTCAGGAAAGCAGGCTCTGTCTCAGCAGGGAAACTGCAGACCTGCAGCAGCCAGGGTGGCTTTTCTGGAGTGCAGTTGTGCCCAGTAAACAGTCTCCTTCAGGAATGTCCCAGGGTGTGTGTTTGGGGGTAGGAGGGAGAGGTGGTGTAGTAGGAAAACATCCTTTAAATGGATGCTTCAGATTGTCATGGTATTATTGAAATGAAGATGCCACAGTTTTCTCTGGTCCTAGTATCTACACATTGTGTCCTGGGTCTAATCTCACTCCCTGGTACTACAGTTGCCTGTTGACTTTCATCCAAGCTCTGTCAATGGAGAGAATGAAGAGTGAATCATGACTGCCTCCCACATTTACACAGCCCTGGCAGTATTAGAAATGTGATAAACAGGAAACTGGTTACTAAACCTTATTTGGCCAAATTTGTTATTGTTTTACTACCACCAGAGATTTGGCTAATCTAGGTAGCACTGGAACAAGTATCTCTACTTTTCACTATATAGATGTAGCTTCCTGTTGGTTTTATTTGACTTAAAGTGTGACTGTGTTAAGTTTTATACAAATATTAAATCAACAGTTATAATGCAAGACCTATAATGCAAATTATATTATGCAAAGCCTATTTGTTTTAGGAGTGTTTAAAACAGTGACTTGCTTCCATGGCTGCACATTGGTAAACCAAAGAAGCTTTATAAAAATTCCCATGCCTGAAACTCCCAGAAAAATCTATTTTTATTGATTTGGAGTGGGGCCAGGGCATTGATTTTTTTTTTTTTTTTGTTTAACTCCCCAGATGATTCTAATTGCATTCAGGATTGAGAACCATTGTTCTGAATGATGCCTGAGACTTGTACTAATTTAGTGGGGAAAAGCAGTCAAATGAGATTTTAGCTTGAATTGGCTTACTGTTTTGTCAGTGTTCAGCTCCATATCTGGATAGGAACAAAGCCAAGATTACAGTGCAGTTATGTAAGGTTTAGAGGGTAAACCATGTCACCTAACACTGACTCATTATGGTATGTATATTTCTTCTAGAGCAATAATTTTGAAATATTAGGGGGGAAACTGATGCTTTGTGTATATAATTAGAGCTCATTAATTCTCAGTAATAATCACTCCGTATCTGAATGAACAGGAGACAATAAAAAAGAACTCTCCCATTTAAACTAATCTGCACTAAAAATGTTTCTGTTAATACCAGCTCATAATAAGCCAAATGGCACAGATTCATATACCCTTAAATTCCAGCATATCACTCAGGTGATTTAGATGACCAGAGGCTCAAATCACCATCTCTTGCCCCTGAGATGAATACTGGTTCAGTGTGTCTGAAGGTGGAGTGGGGAAGACAATCAGGGGGCAGAGGAGGCCTGAACAAAGGGCAATCACTGAAAAGGCAAATCTGAATACATTTAAGTTGATGTTGGGCTGGAATTGATCACTGCTCAGCAGGATTTTCAGAAAATGCAAATGGTTTGAACCTTTGTTTTCCCTTCTCTGGGAAAGGCAAGTTCAACAGTGCTCCAGCTTCCCCATCATCATCATCACACACACATATTGCTGACATTACAGAGGGGATAGTACTTCCAAAAATTAGAGGACAGCTAAAGGAGAGTCATCCTATTTATAGGATATCAGGAAGCATATGGTGCTCCAGGGGGATGATGGGGAAGGCCATTAACAGGAGCCAAGAGAGAGATTAGCTCATAGGAGAGAAGGTGGCTGAGAGTTGAATTAGATACAGGAAGAGCTGCCAGGAAGAAACTCAAACTTGGGAATTAAAGTTCAGGTCTAATCGTATTTGTTTGTTTGTTTTTAAATCCTCACCCAAGGACATTTTTTCCCCATTGCTTTTAGAGCGAGATGGAGAAAGAGAGAGAGTGTGCGTGAGAGAGAGAGAGAGAGAGAGAGAGAGAGAGAGAGAGAGAGAAAGAGAGAGAAAGAAACATTTATGTGGGAGAGAAACATGGATGGGTTGCTTCTCACATCCATCCCAGCCAGGGAGTGAGACTACAGCCTGAGTATGTGCCCTGACCAGAACTGAACCTGCAGCCTTTTGGTCTATGAGATGATGATCTGACCAACTGAGCCACACCAGCCAGGACCTAATCATCTTTTTGAAGAGTTGTCATCTTTTGTATATAAAGAGTAAAGAGTTAGGAGTTGCCCTCAGGAAGGAGATGCCTTACTCTACAGAGGCCCAAACCCCCAAACATCAGGAACTAGGGTCATTTCCAGAACAGGGTGTCTGGCCACCCCAACTAATGTCAGAGAGGTTGTCCCAGTGTAAAAGTACAAGCTGAAGTAATACACAGGGGGTTACTGGATCTCACATTTGCACAGGTAAGAAGCTGACATTTAAGGCTTGAATGGTGTTTCTTTTGAAAGTAAATGACAAGCTAGAGAAAGGACTAAGCCAGGTGCTTGACATTTTTTAAGTGACTTCTCTATTCAAGGACACCCAGGAGATTAACTTGCACTCCCATCAAGCTCTCACCTAGCTAGCCTCCTAATGGCAAGGGAATCCCCAGATGCATTGCAGTTCCTGAATAATGCTCTGTCATGCTCATGGCCTAACCTACTCTCTTCAGTGGGCTGAGAAAGAATTTAGCAGAGGCTTTTAGGCTAAGGTATAAGCTAAGAGCATCAGATTGGCAGTGTAAACTGAAAACCAATGAGATAAGGTGAGAAAGGGGCTGCATAATTGCAGACTGAGGCAGAACTTGAGACTAAATCCTGGGAAGGACCTGTTCTCCAGGCCCTTGTCTGATGATCATGAATTAAATATAAACACCTACCTACACTGGAGACTGACTTCAGCTCCTTTACTGAGCAAAAAATCAGAACCTATTACATAAAGGTAGATCTCCATCTGCCAAACTGCTTCCTTCTGCAATCCCTGAAGGAAGGGAGGTTTGGCCTGAAGAGAGGCAGTGCAAACCACCTCTTTTCTGTGCTCCTTAAGCAGAGCCTTCCATGGATGTTACTAAGCTTGCTGCCTTGAACTGCGATTAGCTGAGAAAGTAAACCTCCCAGGCTACAAAGGACCAGTTTCTTACTTATCTTACATCCTCAGCCTTGGAAGCCTCTTAGCAAATGTCCATTGAATGAACCCGTGTATCCGTGTCTTCCATTTATTGCCTATCATAAACAAGGAAAACCAAAGGACAGGTAACAGGAAATGAGGTATTGGGTAAAGTAGAAGTATGGTTAGGGCTGAAACATATTATTAAACCATTCACAGTAAGTTAAATTCTTTCTTTCTCCCTCTGTCACCCCACTCCCCACACCTGCAAAGGAGGTGGTAGTGCAATGGACAGGTCTTGGCTGAGTGTTCAGGGAAGTTGAATCCAGACTCAGGAGAGCTGTCTTCTGTCTAACCAACTGGGGGGTCTGGAGCTAGTCTCTCTCCTTTTCTGGTTCTCAGTTTCCCCTCCTAAGGAATGAGATTACACTAGATGATCTCTCAAGGTCCTTATACCTGTGTCATTTTGTAATTGTATGCATCTAACACCTTAGTCCTGAGGTATTTTATATATATACAAGGGTGGGCCATATACTTTTGAGTATATGAAACACATTTTATTCTTGTATTATTATTTATTATTGTTTGTTTATTATTATTGTTAGCCTACTTTTGCTCACCCCTGTGTGTATATGTATATTATACATCACAACTTTTCTTTCATTTAATTTAATTTATATATTTTTTACCATTAGGCTCCAAGGTGCTGAAGAAAAGGCAATAACTGTGCTTTGAGGGCCAGAGGACACAGCACAGAATGCACTGGCCTGTGTTTACCCACTGGCCCTCAGCTCTAGAGGATCCCAGCGAGGCTCAGCTTAAAAACACTGTGTCACAAATGCCAGACCACGCAGCTGTACAAAATAGGGAAAATCTTGTTAGGAAATGACCACTGCCCCTTGGAGCTGTGGAAAACATTGCCTCAGACAAAATAGGACTTTTCCAATGGGAAAAACATCCAGCAGCATTGTGTCTGTGCAGGCATCTGCTCCGGGGATGCTCCCAGGACTCTGCCTCCCCAGGTCGTGGGCTCCAGGGCAGTTCTTTCCCATCCAGTGTTGGTCCAAATGAGAAATGCATTGGCCCTTCATTGGCCCCAGCTGTCCCCAGGAATCAGGTTGGGAGTCACCTTCAAATTTATCTTTGGGCTGCTTCCAGAGGCAAAATCACAAAGTGCTTTCATTAGGAAGGGTCTTAGAGATCATCTTGTGGTCCTAACTTAATCTTCTGGAGAAATAAAGCTTTTTTCTCCAACAAGCAAGGTAGGGAGGTGCCTCGCTCAAGGTGCCACAAAGATCAGAGAAAGAGGTTCTGATGCCCACTGCAGGGCTCTTTTCAGTTCCACACTGCCTCTAACCATGGGGTAAAATCTCTGCTGCCTTCTCATGGCAGCTGTTTCCAAACCAACCAACCAACTAAGCAACCTGCAACTCCTTCCTACCAGCTCAAGACTATGCACTCTCTGCTGCAAAGAATTTCTATGTTTCACTGTCCCAAAGTACAACAGCAAACTCTCCTGTTTTGGTACAGAGAAGAGCTGGCCTGCATCTTTGAGTCTTCCTTCTACCTCTGCAACTGAAAGGTAGTGTTCCACTTATTCCTTGACGAACACCTACATCTGGTTAAAAAGAGTTGCTTTTTAACCATGTGTGGGTCATGCCCCAGTTCTTTGTTTGGCCTGGGTTGTGCTTGGGACCACACAAGAAGCAGCCCCAGGTCTGGATAAGCCAGCTCAGGGTCCTGGCCATGCAGCCCTCTGGTCTGCCTTGGCCATGCCTCCTTTTACTTTCTTTTTTTTTTTTTTTTTAATGTTTTTTTTTTTTTAATTTTTATTTTATTGTTGTTGTATTACATCCATCCCCTTTTTGCTCCCCTCTGTCCCCCCACCCACCCCACCCATTCCCCCCAAAGTCAATCCCACCTGTTGTCCATGTCCATGGTTCCTTTCTACTAGGTTCTTGTCTAAGCTGCTCCCCTTCTTTGCCTCTACCTCTCCCTCCCCGCTACCCCGTTCCCCTGACCACTGAAGGCCTATTCCTTGTTAATGCCTCCTTTTTCTAAGGTTCCAAGCCTGAATCAAGTTCAGCCCTCACCCAGCCCTCACTCAGTCACTTAAACTGGAAGTAGCTCCTTTCCTTCTTAAGCTACCATAGACAGGTTAGCATTTTTAAGAGAAAATTTTTCACTGAAATAAAAAGAAACAAAATGTAGATACAATAACCTTTATAGACTTATATTGTAAAATAAAATTTGAAACACAAGTCTATGATAGAGAACTTGAAAAAAAAATTTTAAAGATTTTATTTATTGTTTTTAGAGAGAGGGGAAGGGAGAGAAGCAGAGAGGGACAGAGGCATCAATGTATGGTTGCCTTTCACCTGCATCCAGGTCCAGGTCTGGCTGGAGACCTGGCTTACAACCTGGTTATGTGCCCTGGCTGGGAATCAAACCAGTGACCTTTGGGTTCATAGGTTGGCTCCTTATCCACTATGCCACCAGCCAAGGTGAAAAATAATTTTTAAGAACCCACAATCCCATTACCTGATGGCATGCTATCTAATATGTTAGCACTGGCTAGCTGTGTTGCTATTGAGCACTTGAGATGTGAAAATCTGAATTGAGACATGCTGCAGGTATGAAATACACATTGGATTTTGAAGATTAAATATATCATTAATAATTTTTAAAATATTTATATGCTTGAAATTATAATATTTTAGACACATCAGGTTAAATGATATATTATTGAAATTCATTTAATATGTTTCTTTTATTATGTAGCTACTACAAGCTATAAAATTACTTATGGGATGTATATGACATTTGTCCTTGACAGCTCTGATCTAGGGAAACCACTGTTAATATTTTGGTGTATTTCCCCCACTTTGTGTGTGTATGTATCTGAGGAGCCTGTCTCTTGGCAAAAACTTCTGTGTGATTATTTTCAGTCCCAGCCCTAGGAGGTTAAAAGCATTTACCTGGTACACCTCAGTGAGAAAGCTGTCCTTCCTACACTGGACTGGGGGCTCAGCCTGTGTATCACAACTCTGGAGGAAGTTGCTGTCTAGGTCTCTGCCCTCTGGCCTGCCAGGCTCTTCACATATGCATATTCCCAGCTCCAGTGTCTTCATTCTTAGGGCTCTGTGTTGAAGGCCTTGGGCAGAGGTCTTCAGGTACCTCTGCTGAGGCCTCCTTATGGAGGGAGGAGCGAAAAACTTAAGGACACTTTATCCCACTATGAATCAGAGCCCAGCCCTTTTGCACTCCTGGACCTCCCCCTCCTTCCTCCACCCAAGGTCCACAGAGCTGCTGGAGCCTCTTATTCAGGACCCCCCTTCTCTCGACAGTGAGATGACCCCCCTACGCTATGCCAGTCTGCTCCACACTCCATCAGGTGCTGTGATAGGAAAATGAAATGGCAACAGTATCATTCTCCAGTTTTGGCCTCTTGGTGAATGATTAAAGGCTTCACTGTGACTTTCATTTTGGCTCCTCGTTGCTTTAATCTGATACCTGATAGCTTACCTCTCTGTCCCTGCCTAGCTGAACTCCTAACAGTGTTTTTTGTTTTTTTTTTTTAATTTAGTTTTATTGTTGTTGTATTACATCCCTAACAGTGTTCTTTAAAACCACATGGGAATCTTACAGAAATACAATTTTCTAGCTGTATCAATCAGGGTCCCAACCGAGAGCATTATAAGGAAGCAACCTATGCTTAAAGATATGGGAGAACCACAGAGGAACATTTAGAAATTTGGGCCCAGCAGCAGCAGAGCCATTACACTCCTTGAGCCCTATGGGACAAGGGAGGGGTGAGTTCCCAGAACCAGGAAACAAAGCTGAACGGAGTTGGGATGCCTTGAAGGAAAGAAGCAGCCAGACCAAGGCCTTGTCATAGGAATGGAACTGGGGGAATAAGCACCTGACATCCCTCTTTTCCCTCCTTGCTAAGGCTCTTTCTGGGCTGAAACCAATCAGAAGCCAGAGGATATGAACCCTGTGGCTACGATTCTTTCTCCATGCAGAAAGCAGAGTGGAGAAGGGGAGAGTGAATTAGGAGAGACAAATAGCTATGTGGCATGTTCCTCATGTAAAATTGCCCTGAGTCATAGCCTAGTAACTTGATTTCCTTCCTAGTGTAAACAGTGCTTAATCTTAGGCCCTACAGTCACCAAGTGGGTACAATTTACTAGACACCCAACCCCACTACCTCAATTCTGCCTGGGATAGATTGAGAGGGTTCTGTTTATTACTCTGTGTGCACATGTGTGCACAAATGTGTATGTGTTATAATTTCAATCCCTCCCAAAACATGCTTCTTTCACTAATAGTCCTGGGTAGGAGCCCCCAGCATCTGTGTCTGGCCTTGCAGAGGTGACCCACAGTGCAGCTGGTGGTCTCATTTCTTTGAATCCTGTCCTGGTTCCCATCTACCTCCGCTTTTTGGTTCCTTACCTTATTCCACACCTTCTACCCACCCCCATTCTATTCCAATACTCTTTCTCCTTGATGGCCAACCACAAGCAACTGGTGTCCTCCTAGATAGGCCATTAAAAGGGGGATCTGGGAAGGTGGAGGGATCTTCTTAGTCTAAGATGTTCAGACTAAGTGAACCCCCCTGGGACAGTATACAGCACTCCCTCCTCCCTAATCAAATCTTCAATTGTCTAGTCCAACTTTGCTGGGAAATTGAATAAAAAAACTGCCCAGGCTAAACAATCCTGGAGCTGAAGGCTGGGGAAGGTGGCAGGGTGAGGATTGCACTTGAAAAGATAGGATTGACCTTGCTCTTTTATCATTTACTACAAAGCTCAGGGATGCTGAGTTGAGGCTATGTCCTGTCAGATGCCCCGTGAGGGGTGCCAGGATCAGCTGCACTAAGGCTTAGGGACAAGGAAACATATCTAAAAGGAGAAAGGAGCCCAAGAGAGGACTGTAGGAAACACTGAGAGAGGGTAATACCATGAGGTGGATATGGAGAACAAGCAGGAGTCATTTAACAGAACAGGAAACAATCTGTTATAGGAGTTATTATACCTCCAGAGGATGAAAAGAATGCAAACAGATGAGGATGCTATCTGAAGGAGCACTCACTCTCTGCTTGTCAAGGCCCAGAAAATGCAGGAGGACCCATGTCTTACCAGGGGCAAACCCTGGGGGCAAAGAAGCTTTTCTGGCTGGCTGAAGGTAGGCAAGCAGCAACAGTGTCCTTCCAGCACTGGCCTGGCACAAAGTAGCCCCCTGGCACACTGATGCCAAATGGGTTATCAGTATCTGGCCAGTCACGTGACATGCATGAGATACACCTTTGCGCTCCCTCATTTAGCACTTTATTCATGCCCTTGCCCAACAAATGGTTCGTGGAGTGCCTCCCCTCTGTGCTGAGTGTAGTGCTAGGCACTGAGAGAGAAGACAGGAAAACAAGCCAAGGAGGTGAGAATGAGGTAGAGTGCACCAGCAAATACATTCCCATGTTCCCAGTGTAACAGAGGCTGTGTCAGGGAAGAGCTAAGTGTGACTGTGGCAGTTAGAGAGGAGCTAAGAAAGAAATGGAGAGCCGAGGAAAGGGAGCCGGGACCCAGAGCCAGAAGAGAATGAGAAATAGTTTATTAAGCAGGTGGTCAGGCACAATTTTTTTTACCTTCTCCTAATAAAAATGAAATGCATACATCATAAGGATTTATTAATCTGTCTTGTGAATCCTGTCACAGATAGAGGTTTTGTCTTGGATTTACCCAGTGAAGTGGAATTTACTCATTAGGTTTTCCATGAGGAAGGATAAGGGGCTCTGGGATCCCTTTGGGTTCCCAACTCCTCCAGGTGCTGATCCTTGGACAGCTGCTGAAAAGCATATGGACCTGAGAAATCACTGACGAGGGAAAGCTGTGAAAAAAACCCTGGAAGAGGATTCCAAGTTTCCAAGTACCTTCTGCTATGGCAGACCTAGCAGGGCTCCAGTTCCACTGCTGTTCAGCCCAGGGAAGACTGGGCACAATAGAAATAATAGGCTATGCAAAGCACACACTTTTTCTAGCTTATCCTACCCTTCTTTTCCTCTGGGGACTGGACCTTCTGGCCTTTTCACTGTCAGTCACAACTGGCCTTTTGAGAACCTACCATTCTGAGACATGCTCTCCCAGTCACAGGCTTAAGATCACTAGTAACTTCCAGCAGAAACAAATTTAAATTACAGTATGCACATAGATCTTCTCACAATGAGAATGAGTGCCCGAACACCTGTACTCCAGGCATGAGCTGACAACCTGAGATAGCTGTGATAGAATCCACGACACTGAAAGAGGATCTTTAAAGAGCCAAAGCAACAGCAAGAATGTGAGAAGTCTGATTAATCCACCAAGGGCGTATCTATGTGTCATCAAACAATTGTGTGTCTTGTTCTCCTTTGTGTCCCCAGGGTGGCTCCAGGCACATGTGAGACACTGAGGATTTATTTTTAGGTGAGCAAATAAATACGTGAATACTCAGACTGATTTGTCTAAGGCTGCCTAAGGCTTTGACTATTCTGATTAGATATTTAGGGTCATGGAGACCCAAGCACTAATTATTTAAATACATCTTTATTTCAGATGTAAGCATCTGGAGTTCACAAATTTTCTTATTATTTGCACACTAGGAAACTATGCACTACTGGGTGGAGGCATGGAAAAAATTTCTGGTACTTGTTGATAGTCATGAGGGAAAGAGGAAATTGTGAAATTGTGATGTGTGTGTGTAGCTGTGCTCAGAGAAGAGGAGAAAATATTCAAACATGGAAAATTCAAATTTTAAATATTTTTCTTTCTGGGGACTCCCCTGACCAGTTCCCCTGACCGGAACCCCGTCCCCCGCTGCCCATGTTAGCCATCAGCCTCCAAGAGTCTGCTCCGGTTCTGTAGCTGGTGCCTACGGCTCCCTGCCCTTCCACACCATTGCCAGGGCCTTGTTCAGTAACAAGGGGAGCATTTCACTCCATGGCTTTCTCAAAGTGAGGGAGAATGTTCTAACAGTCTATGAGGGCTTACTTTCCCCTCCCAGGGATAATTATGTGTTGGGCAATTTAATAATTTGGTGCAAGCCCTGTCTGAGCCCCAGGGATCATGACTGGCCAAAGGAGTAGTAGATTCTACTGTAGCTTAGTGGGGGCCCAAAGGTGCTGAGAAGGAGGCAGGCACCTACAGTATATAACAAAGGAAGAGATTCTTCCAGTGGACTTGGAATGGGGCCGAGTAGCAGCAGGTAGGGTGAAGGCCAGGGCAACCTGCCCGCTTCCCAGGGCCTGACTTCGGCTTCCCAGCAGCTGCACAGGCTGGGGAGCCAGGGCTGCAGCAGGAAATGGGACACTCCTGGACGCTGCTGCTGCTGTGGCTGGGGAGGCTCACAGTCAGGGAGGCCCAGAAAGGGGGATATGAAAGTCTCTTCCTTTCCCTTAGTCACAGACTTTCCCTAAACAGTGGTATGAAGCGGTTTATATTTCCTGGTAAAAGACATTATCTTTCACTTGACCAAATTTGAACACAGACCAATTATAAACTTTCTTTGTCTTATGTGGCTCTGGGTTGGGAGGGGATAGAGACATTGACAGAAACGCACACAGACAGACACAGGCACAATGAATTAGTCTTTCTATGAAGTATTTGACCACACACATCAAATTAATTGGAAATTAACAGTCAGCCCTAACATCTGTTTACACCCAAATGAAAAAGGTCAGACTGTTAAGTTTCTGTTTTCCTGACATTTTAATAGCATGAAATAAAAATCCAACAGTGAGATAGCAAATGCTTTGTTTCCTTTTGCTGTGGGATGGGGGTGAGGGGTGGGGAATAAAAATATATGGCATACCATTGTCAATTAATAAGTTTTAGTAAAATTGCCAGGCCAGAGAGTATCTTATTACATGGAAAGAAACAGAGAGGGTTTCCAGTTTATTGCTAATTAAGGGATCAACTTTGTGGTTTGGGCTGATATTTTCTTTCTCCTTCTCTTTTCTTTTACTCTTATTGAAAATGGAAGTTCTTTGTGCACAATCTCTCTAAACTTTGAGAAAAATCTAATTATTCTTAAGTCACATGTTCCTGTGGAGACACACAAAGGACACTTCTAAACCCATAATCCCAGGCTATAAAAAGGATCTGGGGTGACTGATCAAAGGTGGACTGTCTATTTACAATCTCTTTCAAGACCCCTCCCTATCTCCTGGATGATTTTATGGAAGTCTTTCTTTTGCTTCAACCAGATCAAGGATTTGGAAACAAGGGATCTCTCTACCCACTACCTGGCACAGAAGGAAGGGATTATCCCAGGAATTAAAAACCTCAGTAAGTGGATTTACCAGTAAGTGGGGGTGAGGCCTAGAGCTCCCCTTTTTGACCTGTTTCTAGCAGAGTCAAACAAAGGTGAGTAAACTCACGGTGCTCTCTCTGCTCTTATAGTAAAGGAAGCGAATTGCCTTCCAGGTTTCAAAGAAAAATTCTCTGATCTTTTATACACAGTTTTAGTTACTAGAATTGTTTATTTATTGGTCAATGACCTTCTCTTCTCTCCTACCCATAACAAGTCCAAGCATCATTCCCCACCCAAGCCACGGAAGTGTCCCTAAACCCTGAGCACATCAATTTCATAATTTGTGTTCAGTACCACCCACAACCTTTCCTGCCACACCTGCTTCTGCTTTAGCCCTAAACGATTGAGGTAAATTTCCTGGGAATGCTTCTTGAAGAGATGGAACTGCTTCAGTCTCTGGGAACTCAGCTCCTAATCCTGAGAAGAAACCCCAAGAGGTGGGGGAGCAGGAGTGCCATGAAGCTCCTCTTGCTTTGGGAACCACTGGGCAACTTCCCCACTCCTTTCAGCCTGGGTTCAGGGCACTACTGTACGGTTAGCACTCACCCTCCTGGCCGTGGTATTGACTGGGCTCCCAAAACTGTGGAATCTGTCTTTTTTTTTAAAGGGACCTAAGAAATCATCTGACTGAGGGGCAGGACAGGCCTGGTTCACCCACAGTCACCCACCTGAGCCAGCTCCGGAAGCCAGACCTTCCAGCTCAGACAGGCCTCTGCTACCCCACTCGCTGATTTAGAGCTCAACATAGGATACCCTGCAAAGAACGTTCAACTCCTGGAGTGTTTGGCCCCAGTGCTAGTTTGACTACATGATCAGGGTTTAATGACAATGGGTATAAAGAATTGCTTTGGGAGATCTGCATCCCCAGCATACTCTCCAAAACTGTCACTTCTAGGGAGACTTTCAAGCCCCCTGGAGACCCTCTGCATTCTGGCCCTGCCAGTCTCTCCTTCCTCAGCACCCTGTTCCCCAAGAAGAGCCTCTGCTCAGGACAAATTCCTCTCACTATTCCTGCTGCTTCCTCTCTTCCTTGGAATGCCCAGGGTGCATTCTGTCCTTGTCTTCACTGAAGCAATTCAATTCCTATCCATGTTTTATAGCCTATCTCAAGTCTTACCCCTCTTCCTCCTCTATTACTCACCATCTACGCAAGACCCTTGCTAGTCAAACCGTGTCTGCAATCCAAAAGCACCAGCCCCACCCCCAAACTACTTAATCAGGTCCTGGTTCTAACAAGATACCTTGATGATTAGGACAAATAGTGCTCAAAGTGTGGCCCAACCACCAGAAGCATCAACATTACTTTAGGATTTGTTAAATAGGCAAATTCTTGGGTTCTGCCTCAGGCCTACTGAATCAGAGACTCTGGTGGTGGTGGTGGGGTTAGGAGAGGGGCAGGTATCCAATAATCTGTGTTTTTACAAGCCTTCCACAGGATTCTGATGCATGCTCAAGTTCAGGAAACCATAAACAATTGTCTTTTTCAGGGACTTCATGGGCATGTGGCCATGGTTTAATGAGTCTTATTGCTGTCTCGAAAAAAATTTTTTTTTTTAAGATTTTATTCATTATTTTAAGAGAGAAGGGCAGGCATGGAGGAAGAAAGGGAGAGAAACATCAGTGTATGGTTGCCTTTCACCTGCCTCCAGCTACGGACCTGGCTGGAGACCTGTCTTGCAACCTGGTTATGTGCCCTGACTGGGAATCAAACCAGCAACTTTTGTTGAAATTCTTGATTTTTAATTTGAACTTGTGTTTTACAAGTGAAATATGATGAGACACCAGAGTGCACACATTAACAGAGGAGATAGTGTTCGCAAGGTTCATTGGTGCAGAATTCCAGTGGACCCTGCATAAATTTCAGTCAGACTCACAGTGAGTACAAAGGCAAGTGTGTTGCATCTATGACTGAGTGAGTGGGGTGAGGACAGATCTGAGAAACCACCTTTTCCCTTAGAACCAGAATTCACTTTGTGCACAGAGGAAGTCAATTGGACTTTAAGAAACACCAATGACCGATGAATTCAATCATAATCATATCCTTTCTTACTTGTGTTACTTCTTTATTAGCTAATTACGTATGTTGAATATTATGACACAAAAGAAAAATGAAAAATAAGATAACCCATAGTTCCATTTCCTTTTGGTCCTCTATTTCTCCTCAATAAGCAGGAGGTGAAAAAGTGTTGGTAGAATGTGCACGTGCCCAAAGGTTAAGTCGAAACCGCTGAGTCCCACCCTGGCTGATGGCACAGTAGATAAGGCACCAGCCTGCAAACTCAAAGGTCTCTGATTTAATTCCCAGCCAGCGCTCATAATCAGGTTGCAAGCCAGGTCTCCAGCTAGGTCTGTGGCTGGAGGCAGGTGAAAGGCAACCATACATTGATGTCTTTCTCCCTTTCTGTCTCTCTCTCTTCCCCTCTCTCTCAAATATAATAAATAAAATCTTAAAAATAAAAACAAAAACAGTTATATCCCTTTTGTGCAGTGTTAGGAATAAATTATATACCCATGTAAGAACTACAAAATATTAATTGTATAATTTTGGTAATTCCACATACAAGTTAAATGATTTTTTATTGCATTAAAACTGGCATTACACAACATAAAGATGAAAGGTAAATTTTATGTTAATAATTAATTTTTTTCTTTACTTAGAACACCATAAAATAGCAAATAAAAACCACCATGGCAGGTCAAGAGAAAACTGCAGAAGGGAAAAAGTTTTATAGTTTAGTACCTTTAACAGTACCTTCTTTCTTAAAAAGCCTCCATGTTGTAATAGTACAGCCATCTCTGTCCTATCTTGTCCATTATTTAAAGTAAGACACACACTGAGAAGGACATGGAATACTATTAATAATTACATGAGAGTCATAGGTATAAACTGGGCCTGTCCTAAGCAGCCTGGGATATATGGTGATCCTAACTTTCAAAGCCCATCATGGTGAAGAAGAAAGCAAAATGGGAGTAACTTTTACTCCTTCTGCTCCTTTTTGTCAATTGTAGGAAATATTACAAAATGAAAATTTTTGCAAAGGTTTTCTTTTTTAAGTATGCATGTATAAACTAGTTGTTTTAACAAACTATGTGATGAGCTTGGGAATGGATTGTGCCTATTCTTTTCTTGTTCTTCAGTACATAAGCAGAAGGATCTTCCTGGCTATTTCTTTAGCAACCCCCAACCCTCAAAAACACAGCTTTTTACATGCTTTTGCTTTTTTCTCACATTCTTAAAAGTTAGTGACATGTTTCTATATATGAGGCCTGTCCAGAAAAAGTCCAGCCATCATTAATATAAGAAGAACAGTTTGCGTGACATCAATGTAACCTGGCAGGCAAAGAGAGCAGATTGGAATGCACATGCGTGAACAATGATGACTTCACTGTACTAGTCTATATGGGCAGTCAATGTGTTGAATGGGCATGTGTACTGTGTGGCACTCAAAGTGACTGAGTAGAGCAACTGGTCTGCATCAGATTTTGTGTTAAGCTTGAACATTCCTCTGAGGAAGCTATTAGGATCATTCAGAAGACCACAGCTCTGGGTAACTGGTAGCTGGTAACTGGCAGCTTCCTTACAACAACATACCCGCTCATGCATCATGTCTCATACAGAGTTTTTTTGTGAAACAGAAAATCACCAGGTGACTCAGGCACCCTATAGCTCAGATTTGGTGCCCTACCACTTCTGGCTTTCTCCAAAGCTAAAATCACCTTTGAAAAAGAAGAGATCTCAGACTAGCAATGAGATTCAGGAAAATACGACAGGGCAGCTGATGGTGATGGGGAGAACTGTGTGAGGTCCCAAGGTGTCTACTTTGGGGACTGAGACATCATTGTCCTATGTACAATATTTCTTGTTTCTTGTTTCTTCTTCAATAAATGTCTCTGTATTTCACATTACATGACTGGGTACCTTCTGGACAGACCTCGTATGTCCTTGATTTTGTACCCCCTCCTTCCACCTTTTTGTGTGTTCTCTTACAATCAGAGC
Source organism: Noctilio leporinus (assembly GCA_004026585.1). Lineage (NCBI taxonomy): Eukaryota > Metazoa > Chordata > Mammalia > Chiroptera > Noctilionidae > Noctilio > Noctilio leporinus. The sequence goes on from PVIW01010858.1 coordinate 30,282, forward strand.
TCATTAGCAGACATGCTGATTTTTCCTCTTTTCCTTCTTCACCAAGATCATTAACAATTTTCAATTCTGAATTTTATTTTTAGAGCTTTCCTTTTTTAGCCATACTTCCTTTCAGAGGTTCTCACCATGATATCATCTATTTTGAACTTTCCAAAGTCTCTAAATCCCAAAATACACATCTGGCTTGTCCTTCTTTAATAGAATGGATACTCACTCAAGCTCTAAGAGTTTCACATGATCAACAGTTCTTTGCTGACAGAATGAAGTCTGGAGTATCAGCTTCCCTTGATGTAACCTGTTCCTCTCCAGTGATGAAAATTTCCAGCTGGCTCATAAGAATTTCCTAAGTGCCCTGCCTTTTAAAAAAGTAGCAGATGTATAAACTTCCAAAGTACATTTATTTTAAAAAGTTAACATTTGCCATTGTATTTTGTCTCTGTGCTAGTTTTCCAAAAATAGCTCTTATTCAATTTAATATTCTTACTTGGACATATCTTCCCTCAGGATGTAGAATCTGTGTTCCTATCTCTGAAACTGAGCAGTCTTGTGATGATGGCAGAAGGAATGCTATAGGAATTTGGAATCTAGATCATAAAATGTGTTATAGATACTGCTTGGTTTTCTCTGGAGATATTCATTCCTGGCACCCAATAGTCATGCTGTGAGGAAAACCAAGCTAGGTCATGTGGAACAGTCATACGGAGAAGTCTCAGGTAAATGTTTTGAACAATACACGGAATGAGGGCCCAGCCCAATAACCAGCAACAGCAGTCAGATACACACATGAAGAAGCCTCCCAGATCAGATGATTGCAGCCCTTGGTCACACCCAGACTTTATGTCTTCCCAACTGAAGTCTCAGACATTATGGAACAAAGACAAGCCATGTCTGCTTTGTCCTGTCTGAATTCCTGATCTACAGAAACCATGAGAAAGAATACAATAATGTTTAAGGTACTGAATTTTAGGGATGATTTGTAATGCAGCTATCAGGAACTCATGCAATAATTAAAAACACATTAACCAAGAAACAAAAGTTAAGACTAATTAAGAATGTACTATCTTCCAAAAGAAAGAAAGAAAGAAAGAAAGAAAGAAAGAAAGAAAGAAAGAAAGAAAGAAAGAAAGAAAGAAAAAGAAAGAAAGCATCACTACCCTTTTTCTCACTGATCAGTCCTTGAAAAGCTGTCTCTGGAATGTAAGTCCAGTTTCACCAGGTTAAAGTGAAGCCTCAATGGCACAGCCCTGGGCACTGGGCATGGATTGCACACATTTTTCTAAACCATATTTTTGTATGACTTTTAATCTTTACTATTAAAGCAATTAGAATCATCCCTGCTTAGTAACCTGTGTGAATTTAAGAAGAACACAGTTAAAAGATCTCTCAGATACTTCTCAAACTAATGAACATAACACAACCCTATTGAATTTCAAACCTCCTGCTGGAAAGTGTTCCCTCCTGTCCCCATTTATTGAGCCAGAGATCATTTGGTTGGAAGGAACAGAACCCATTCAAGTTGGCTTAAACAAGAAAGAAAAATTATTAGAAATAGAGGGATCTGGTGGAAACCAAAGGCAGGAA
>PVIW01010859.1:0-41328 GCA_004026585.1 Noctilio leporinus
AACAAAACTAACAACAACCAACACAGAACCAAGTATATGAATACAAGGAATAGGCCTTCAGTGGTCAGGGGAACGGGGTAGGGGGGAGGGAGAGGTAGAGGCAAAGATGAGGAGCAGCTTAGACAAGAACCTAGTATAAAGGAACCATGGACATGGACAACAGGTGGGATTGACTTTGGGGGGAATGGGTGGGTGGGTGGGAGGACAGAGGAGAGCAAAAAGGGGATGGATGTAATACAACAACAATAAAATTAAAAAAAAAAAAGAAAAAGAATAGAACTGAAATGTAAAAAAAAAAAAAAAGATTATCTTTGTTTTTAACCTTTTGCATTTTAAGTGTGATGTGTCTTGGTGTGGGTCTCTTTGGGTTCATCGTGCTTGGGTCTTTCTATGCTCTAGCACATGTATGCCTATTTACTTCACCAGATTAAGAGAGCTTTTTGTCATTATTCTTTCAAATAGATTTTCAAATCCTTGATCTTTCTCTTCTTCCAGCAACCCCATGATGTGAATGTTGGTATGCATAAAGTTGATTCAGAGTCTCCTTAACATTACTTAATTTTTAAAAAATTCTTTTTTCTTTTTGTTGTTCTCGTTGTTTTATTTTTTTTATTATTATTTTTTCTTTTGCTTCCTTATATTCCAAATCACTAATTTGATTCTTGGCTTTATCTACTCTGTGGAGTCCCTATAAATTATTTTCCATTTTTCATTTCAGTTAGTGTTTTTTTTCACTCCTGACTTGTTCTTCTTTTATGGTTTTCATGTCCTTTTCTAAAATCCTTACCCAAGGATATGTTTATTGATTTTACAAAGAGGAAGAGAGAGAGAGAGAGAGTGAGAGAATGATGTCAGAAAGAAACATCAATTAGTTGTTTCCCCACAGCCTTACAGTGTATGAGATGACACTTCAACCAACTGAGGCACCTGACCAGGCCTCTTTTTATGCTGTTGAAGTTCTCTTTATGTTCATCTCCTTTTCCTCTAAGTTCATTGAGTATCCTTATAACCAGTGTTTTGAACTCTGCTTATCACTGTTTAGTTATTTTTCTGGAATTTTGTTCTGTTCTTTCATTTGGGATATGCTTCTTTGTTTCCTCATTTTGGCAGCCTACCTGTGTTTGTTTCTATGTGTTAGGTAGAGCTGCTATGACTCCTTGTCTTGGTAGAATGGCCTAATGTAGTAGGTGTCTTGTAGGGTCCAGTGGCACAGCCTCCCCAATCACCCAAGCTGGGTATTCCAGTTGTGTCCCCCACTTCTTGGGGCTGTGAACAACCTCTCTTGTAGTTGAACCTTGACTGCTGTTGGCACCTCAATGGGAAGGATTTACCCCCGGGCCAATCTACTGCCTGCAAGGACTGGCTGCAACCATCAGCCACCACACAGTATCACTTGTCCACAGAGAAGGACTTACTTCAGTGGTGGTCTGGTGTCCACTTAGTCTGCTCCTTGAGTGTGTCCTTGTGGAGGTGGTTGGGTAGTGTTGTGATATGGCCTGAAGCTGTCCACCTGGTCCACTGGCTCTGGGGTCTCCTGGGAGGTGCAGGCTAAAATCAGCCATTGCTTTGTTCTGCCCAGGGCCACCCAGCTTGAGCTACCAAGCTATCTGCAGTTTGCTGCTCCTTGTGCTAGGATTATCAGTATCCAGGAGAGGTCAACCTGTGAACCATGGCTGGCTGCTGCTAGTTCTGGGCCTACAGCCACATAGTGAAGGGTATGGGGCATGCTGCCGCTTGTTTGAGAGATTTTAGGAGAGTCTGAAGCATGAGCCAAGACAGATCATTCATGTGAAAACAGCAGTGGATACTGCTTGGGTGGGCCGACAAGTTTTGTGGGATGGGATCTCAGGGAATCACCAGGGCAGGGCGAATAGTGTGAGCTAGTTTGATGGAGATTCAGATATGTTGCCTGCCTGCTGGCTCTGGGGTAAGGGTAGGGCTCATAAAAAGAACAATGGCCTCTGTCAGCACTTTGGTCTGTGACAAAACTGCCCACCTGCCCCTAGCACGCTCCCTGATGCCAGGTACTTCAGTTCCTCCCTGTATGTCCTTGATGCCTTTTGAGCTATTGTCCCTGTGCTAGAGCTCAGAGGGAGCTCAGAGGGAGTAAGTCTGGGTAAGTCTATGCATGGCCCCTTTAAGAATAACTGCCTGGGACTCTAGAAACTCTCCGTCTTACTTAGCCTCAATCTTTGCTGGTTTTTATAGCCAGAAGTTATGGGGACCTCTCTTCTTAGCTCTTAAATCCTGGGCTTGAGGGCCTGGTATGGGTCTCAGCCTCCTTGTTTCTCAGGGAGGACCTCGGCGGCTGAGATATCCCTCCCAATTTTTTTCTGCCACATATGGGTGTGAGACCAGCCTGCTCCACATCTCCTCTCCTTCCAGTCTCAATGTGGCTTCTTTAAATACTAACCTAGAACTCCTATTCAGGTGGTTCTGAATGATGATTGTTCTGTAGTTTAGTTGTAATTTTGATATGGTCATGAGAGGATGTGCATACCATAATTACCTAAACTGCCATCTTTACCGGAAGTCCCCAACCCATCCCTCTTAAAGCTTTCTTCTTTGTTCAGTTGTTAACATTGGGACTACACTGCTTATCCATCATATAAGTTTTGGGCAGGGAGCTGAGGACTGAATGGAAAAATAAGAGAGTGAAGTCAATAAACCAGCTCTGCACTAGGGTGAGGCCAGTAAGACTTCACGGTTCAAGATTTTAAAAGGTGCTAACTCAGGGTTGTGCAAAGGTAGGGTGATTGCCCCCTTAAATTTTGTACATGAGGCACCTCATTCTAGTCCCAGTCCCGTTGGTGAACATCAGCTGTCATCACAAAGCCTCCTAGGAATGTTTGATTGAGTTTGAGTTACTGAGACACTGCTACCACTATGCATTGCTTCTTCCCAGTGCATGACAGGAACCCCAGGGTATGTGAGAATTCTGCAGACCATGCCAGGCTAAAAATAACCACCATCATTTGTTCCGGTGGTGATCAGAACACAAGCACTCCCTATACAATATCAGGAAAACACTTCACCGTGGGGAGTAAAATTAGAATGCTACTACAATGATTTAAATAGCATGCAAAATGAAGAATTTTCCGGTAGGTAAAAAATGATAAAATGCAGGGTTTTCCTCTTCTGTTGCCGCCATCACTCCTTCAGTCTAATGACTGTGAGACACAAAGGCAGTTTGCAGAATTTACTGGAAACATTAGAGTGGTTACTCTGTGATCTTTGCTTTGTAAAACATTCTACTTTTTTCAAAACTTTTGCTTAATATTTCCCATGCACCATAGATGTTGCATTGCTCAGGGGAGGCAATTGAAAAGATGTCATCTTCCCCCAGGTTTATACAGAGCAGTACTGAATAAAAAGTCATTCAATGATGCTTTGAATCTTTATTCAGTCAGGTTTGTCCTTGCAACATGTCATGGGCTCTGACTTGCCTATGTTCCATTTCCATGGGGATCTTTGCAAATCCTTTCTGAAGCTGTCATTTGAACCACTGCTCATGAGAACAGCGTTTATAATGACCACATTATTCCATCTAAATGGTTTGTTGTTAAATTTTCTATGTGTTTGGGGACTTCGAAAGGTCTCCTGTGGTCAACTTCCGCTGAGCTGATGTTTCTATCTGACCTATTCAATTAGGGCCTGGAGCCCCCACTGGCAGGATGGCTGGGAGGCAGGTATTGTCTGAGTGAAAAAAAAAAGTGTGATGGGAGCATCAGGCTTTTAGCAGAGAGGCTTACAGAATCTTGGTTGTGGAAGTGAAATAGGTCAGCCAGAGAAAGAAAAATGCCATATGATTTCACTTATTTGTGTAATCTAAAGTACAATACGAACAAACAAACCAGAAACAGACTCATAGATACAGAGAATAGACTGATATTTGCCAGTGGGGAGAGGTGATGGGAGACTGGATAAAAAGGGTGAAAGGACTGACAAGTACAGATTGGTAGCTAGAAAATAGTCATGGTGATGTAAATAGTACAGCATAGGAAATACAGTCAATAATATTGTAATAATTATGTATGGTGCCAGGTGGGTGTTGGAATTATTGGAGGAAACATTTTGTAAAGTATATGATTATCTAAGCGCTATGATGTACACCTGAAAATAATATAAAATAATATTGAATGTAAACTATAATTTTTTTAATTTAAAAAATAATACATGTGTGCAGAAGGAATTCCAGGCTATTTATTTTTTCATTGTATACGTATATAGACTTTGTTATTTTATCCCATCCTATTGTTTCAGACTGCACCTGTCACTAGCAGGGCATACTGACACCACTTATCTCTAGGAAGTGCCTTGGAAATAATATTCCACCATCTGTGTCCTCCGGTGCTTTAGGCAAGATATGCCCCACGGTGGGAAGGGCAGGTTGAGGATGGCTACAGACTTTTCCATTCTTCCCATTGAGAGGTGGGGTGTCTATATTCCCTCCCCTTGAATCTGGGCGATTAGGGTGAGAGTATAATTGTAACAGAGAGGTCTGGCCACATTGCTGGACAGAGGGCATGGATGGACTCTGTCTGTATCCCCAGGGAAGGGTAAACAACCAACGTGGCTCAGGACACAGCTTGCACACAGCCTGCATGAGCTGAAAAGTCACAACATGGGCGTGACAAGGTGACACCCCCACCTAGGCACAGATGTTTGGCCCATGTACCTGTCTAGAAAAATGTTGTGTTAAGGGAAAAGACCCTCCTACTTACTTCCACATTGTGTGGGATTTTGGGCTGAAACTTTAAAAATGAAATGTGCCCAGCAACTCTCTCTTTGCTTCCCCCTCACTATCCCTGGTTGGGGATCAGAGGGCCGGAGCTCCTGTGCCAGTAGGCCCTGGAGACCACGTGGCCAAGTTACAAGCCCCCGGCCCTTCCGGTGCAAAAAGTGTCAGCAGCACTGGTTGACTGGCGCAGCCTAACGCTGGACTGTGACGGGAAACCTGCCAAGCTGCCTGGATGATGGTTCTGCAGCCTGCATGTCTCCAAGGACAGCATTTCTAAATGGGAGAAGGGAAGTCCAGGTGCATGCTTGAACTGAGCTGGCAAGCAGTGGAGGGGTTGTCTTCTTTTGGGTGTTTTAAAGAGAATAAGCTTGAAGGTAGAAGCCCATTAACCTCAAAGTTGTATAGCTTTTAAATAAACGACCCTTTTCCCTTTTCGCCCAATCTCAGCCTCTGGAATTTATGGGTGGTGGGCAGCAGGGTTTCACATGGCTCTATGGTAACATAGCTCGTTTATTTTTCATTGTAGTAAAAACCGCATAAAATAATATTTATCATCTTAACCTTTTTTTAAGTGTACAGTTCAGCAGTGGTAAGTATATTTACGTTGTTCTGAAATAGATCTCTAAACTTTTCTATTTTGCAAGTCTAACACTACAGACACTCAACAACACTCCTCTTTCCCCCTCCCCCATTCCTTAGTAACCCCCATTTTGCTTCATTTTTAGCAATAGATTCTATTGCTTCATTTTTCTATGAATTTGATGATCTTAGCTGCTATAAGTGGAATCATAGCATTTGTCTTTTTGTAATTGGCATATTTCAGTTAGCCTATAATAGTCTCAAAGTTCATTTAGGTAACATGTAGCAAGATTCTTTTAATTTTTAAAGGTTTCTCTTTTTTTCATTACCATTTTTTCTCCTATACCTGCCTGCCATCTGCAATTACCACACTGTTGCCCATGTCCATGAGTCCTTTTTCCTATTTGCTCAGATACCCACCCCATAGCTGTCATCCTGCTCTTTATGAGTCTATATTTTGCTTGTTAGTTCAGTTGGTTCATTAGATTCCATATATGAGTGAAATCACATAGTATTTGTCTTTCTCTGACTCGCTATTTCACTTAGCATAGTATTCTCTAGTTTCATCCATGCTGTTGGAGAGGGCAAATCTTTTTTCTTTTTCCCCCCCGGCTTAATAGTATTCCATTGTGTAAATGTCCCATAGTTGTTTTAACCACTCATCTACTGAAGGACACTTGAATTGCTCTCATATCTTGGCGATCGTATATAATTCTGCAATGAACAAAGGGATGCTCATATTCTTTCGAATTAGTGTTTTGGGTTTCTTCATATATATCCACAGAAGTGGGATTGTTGAGTCATAAGGCAGTTCCATTTTTAATTTTTTTGAGGTATCCCCCACATGCTTTCCATAGTGGCTGCACCAATGCGCATTCCCACCAACAGTGTAAAAGGTTCCCCTTTCTCCACATCCTTGCCAGTACTTGTTTCTTGATTTATTAATGATGGCTGTTCTGACTGGTGTGAGGTGATACCTCATTGTGGTTTTAATTTGCATTTCTCTGATGATTAGTGACGTTGAGCATCTTCTCATATGCCTATTTGCCATCTGTGTGTCCTTTTTTGGAGAAGTGTCTATTCTGGTCTTTTGCCCACTTTTTAAATTGGGCTGTTTGTTTTTTTGGTGGTGAGGTTTATAAGTTATTAAAAACTTTGGATATTAACCCCTTAGCAGGTGCATTAGTGAACATGTTTTTCCATTCTCTGTGTTGTCTTTTTATTTTGTTCATGGTTTCCTTTGCTGTGCAAAAACATTTTTTGTTTAATGTGGTCCCATTTGTTTATTTTTCTTTTGTTCCCTTTATCTGAGGAGATATATTAGATAAACTATTGCTACTAGCAACCCAAGAATTTTAAAAATGCTTGAAAACAAAATTTATTTAACAATAAAACTACCACTGAACAACATTTGACTAAATTTATATTTTACCTAAAGGGAAAAAGTTAACCAGTAAGAAAATTGGTTATAATTAGGACATGTACTTAAGTTTTATCATGGATATTTATTCATTTTTTAAAAATAAAAAAGGTCCTGTGTGTACATAAGAATCTTTGTAATTGGAATTTGTGTTAAGAGAAAGTGGAATTTTCACAATAACAGATAAATGTTTTTTGCAGTTCGGAATATATTGATTATCAAGGTTCCACTACAACTCTCTATCAACCCAGTGCATCATCCTAGTCAGTGAACCAGGGGCACCCACTTTCACAGCTGGCGTGGCCAGGCAGTGGGCCGGCGAGCACTGGAGCTAGTGTGGTATGTTATTTACTGTGAGGTATGGTTTTGGATATGGACGCCCTCAAAACAAGTTGAAATCACTTTGGCTTAGGGGTGATCCTGAAGGTTAGGAGCAGTGACCAGTTAGTAGACCATAACAAAAGCTGATATATTGTGCATTTCTGTGTCAGGTACATGCTTGCAATCCAAGATTTTATTGCCTATGCTTTCTTTAGGATTTTATGGTTTCAGGTCTAATATTTAAGTCTTTGATCCCTTTTGAATTGATTCTTGTGTATGGTATAAGAAGGTGGCCTAGTTTCATTTTTTCTGCACTATCTATCCAATTTTCCCAACACCACTTATTGAATAAACCATCATTAGCCTGTTGTATGTGATTGCTTCTTCTATTGAATATTTATCAACTATAAAGGTGTGGGTTTATTTCTGAGCTAGTCTGTTCCATTGACTCTGTGTCCATTTTTATGCCAGTTTCATGCTGTTTTGATTACTATGGCCTTAAGTATAGTTTGATATTAGGTAGTGTGATCCCTTAAGCTTTGTTCTCAGAATTACTGTTGTCACAAACAAAGGTTGACATAAACAAAATAAAGGATAAAAACCACATGATCATATCAATAGATGAAGAAAAAGCACTGTTGACAAAATCCAGCATCCACTTATGATTTTAAAAAGCTCTCAGTGAAGTGTGAATAGAAGGAACATACCTAAACATAATAAAGGCCAGGCTGTATATGACAAACCCATGAGTATGCCAGCATCGGCATCATACTCAATGGGCAAAACTACAGGCATTCCCCTTAATATGGGGAATAAGACAAGGGTGTCCATTTTCACCTCTCTTATTGAACAAAAGGTTGTCAACCTTTTGTGGTTCCATATAAATTTTTGAAATGTTTGTTCCTGTTCTGTGAAATACATCATTGGAATCTCGATAGGAATTATGTTGAATCTATAGATTGCTTTGAGTAGTATGGACATTTTATTGATGTTAACGTTTCCTATCCATGAACATGGTATGTGCTTCCATTTATTTGAATATCCTTTAATTTCTTTCTTCAATGTCTTATAATTTTCTGAGGACAGGTTTTTATTTATTTATTTATTTATTTATTTTAATTTTATTGTTGTTGTATTACATCCATCCCTTTTTTTCTCCCCTCTGTCCCCCTCCCCACCCATCCTTTTTCCCCAAAGTCAATCCCACCTGTTGTCCATGTCCATGGTTCCTTTATACTAGGTTCTTGTCTAAGCTGCTCCCCTTCTTTGCCTCTGCCTCCCCCCTCCCCCCTCCCCCTTTCCTCCTGACTACTGCAGGCCTATTCCTTGTATTCATACACTTGGTTCTGTTTTGCTTGTTGTTATTTTTGCTCATTATTGTCCCGTAATGGGTGAGAACATATGATACCTGTTGAGGACAGGTTTTTAGATTCTTGCTTAGATTTATTCCTAGGTATTTTAATTTTTTTGAAGCAACCTTGAATGAGATTGTTTCCTAAATTTCCCTTTCTGCTATTTCATCATTGGCATATAGAATGCAACTGATTCCTGGATATTAATTTTGTATCTGCTCTTTTACTAAATTCATGCATCAATGCTAGTAGTTTCTTGGTGAAGCCTTTTGGGTTCTCTATGTACAGTATAATGTCATTTGCAAATAAAGACCATTTTATTTCTTCCTTTCAATTTGGTTGCCATTTATTTCATCTTCTTGTCTGAGTGCTGTGGCTAGGACTTCCAGCACTATGTTCAATAAGAGTGATGAAAGTGGACACCCTTGTCTTGTTCCCCATCTTAAGGGGAATGCTTGTAGTTTTGCCATTGAGTATGATGCCGATGCTGGCATACTCATGGGTTTGTCATACATGCCCTGGCCTTTATTATGTTTAGGTATGTTCCTTCTATTCACACTTCACTGAGAGCTTTTTAAAATCATAAGTGGATGCTGGAGTTTGTCAACAGTGCTTTTTCTTTATCTATTGATATGATCATGTGGTTTTTATCCTTTATTTTGTTTATGTCATATAGCACATTTAATGATTTGTGAATGTTATACCAGCTTTGCATTCCTGGAATAAATCCCACTTGATCATAGTATATAATTATTTTGATTAATTGCTGCATTCAACTTGCTAATGTTTTCTTGTGGATTTTAACATTTATGTTCATCAGGGATTGTGGCTTATAATTTTCTTTCCTTCTCCTCTTTCTCTCCTTCTTCTTGTTTGTAACATTTTTATCTGATTTTGGGATTAGGATAATGCTGGCCTTATAAAATAAATTAGGGAGTCTTTCCTCCACATGAACTTTTTGAAATGGTTTGAGAAGGAGAGGTGTTTGTTCTTGGAAGCATTGCTAATATTCACCTGTGAAGCCATCTGGTCCCAGGCTCCTGTTTGTTGGAAGTTTTTGAGTACTGCTTCAATTTCACTAGGTGTAATCTTGCCTATTCAGATTCTCTGATTCTTCCTGATTTAGGTTTGGAAAATTGTATGTTTCTAGGAATTTATCCTTTTTGTCCAGGTTGTTCAATTTGTTGGCCTAATAGTTGTTCATAATATTTTCTTAAAATATTTTGTATTTCTTTGGTATAGGTTTTTATTTCTCCATTTCATTTTTGATTTTACTTATTTAGGTCTTCTCTCTTTTTTCTTTTAAAAAATTTTTTAAAAATGTAATCCTTTTCTACTTCGTTTTTGGGTATTTTTAAAAATATATTTTATTCATTATTTTTAGAGAGAGGGGAAGGGAGGGAGGAAGAAAGGGAGAGAAACATCAATGTATGATTGCTTTTTAACTGCCTCCATCTGGGGACCTGGCTGGAGACCTGACTTGCAACCTGACCATGTGCCCTGGCTGGGGAATTGAACCAGCGACCCTTGGGTTCACAGGCTGGCACCTTATCTGCTGAATCACCAGCCAGGGCTTAGTCTTTCTTTTTATTGAGAGTTGTTCTGAGTCATAGCATGTGACCTATCCTAGAATACATTTCATGTGCACTTGCAAAGTATTTCCTGATGCTTATAGTGAGGTTCTCTAAAGATGTCAATTAAATTAATTTGAGCTAGTGTGTTATTTAAGGGTGCTGCCTCCTTGTTAGTTTTCTGTCTGGGAGATCTATTTATCGAAGTCAATAGATCTACTTATTGAAATCAATGGGTTGCTAAAATCCCTGACTATGACTGTATTTCTGTTTAGCTTTCCATTTATGACCATCAAAATTACCTTTACATATTTAGGTCCTCCTATGTTGGGTGCACAAGTGTTTACTAGGGTTATATTCTCTGGTTGGATTGTTCCCTTTATCATTATGTAGCATCCTTCTTTGTCTCTTACTATAAGAGTTTTAAAGTCTGTTTTGTCAGATATAAGTATTGCTACCTCAGACCTTTTCTCCTTTCCATTTGGGTAAAGTATCTTTTTCTATCCCTTTACTCTTAGTCTATGTGTATCTTTCAATCTGAGGTATGTCTCCTGGAGACAGCATATATGTGGGTCTATTTTTCTAATCCATTCAGCCATCTTGCCTCTTTTGGATTGGAGCATTTAAGCCATTTACATTTAAAGTGATTATTGATAGGAACATATTTATTGGTATTTTATTTTTTTAAACATTTTTTCTCTATTCCTCCTCTCCTTCCTTTTCTTCTTTGAAAGCAAGCCCTTTAACATTTTTGCAGTACTGGTTTGGTGTTAACAAACTCCTTTAGCTTTTTCTTGTCTGGGAAGCTCTTTATTTACTTATTTTTTTTTCAAATTTTTTTTTTTTTTAAGATTTTATTTCATTATTTTTAGAAATGAGGGGAAAGGAGAGAGGCAGAGAGGGAGAGAGACATCAATGTATGGTTGCGTTTCACCTGCCTCCAGCCACAGACCTGACTGGAGACCTGGCTTGCAACCTGGTTATGTGCCCTGGCTGGGGAATTGAACCTGCGACCTTTGGGTTCGCAGGCCATCGCCTTAACCACTGTGCTACCAGCCAGGTTTTTTTTTCAATTTTAAATGATAACCTTGCTGGATAAAGTAGCCTTGGTTGAAGGTCCTTGCTTTTCATTACCTCGAATATTTCATGCCAATCCCTTCTGGCCTGAAACGTTTCTGATGATAACAGTCTAATTGGAGCTCCCTTGTAGGTAACTAACTGCTTTTTTCTTGCAGCTTTTAAAATTCTTTTCTTGTCTTTAAGTTTTGCCATTTCAATTATGGTATGTCTTGGTGTAGGCCTCTTTGGGTTCATCTTGTTTGGGGCTGTCTGCATTTCTTGGATTTGTGTGTCTCTTTTCTTCACCAGATTATGAAAGTTTTTGGTTACTATTTCTTCAAGTAGATTCTTGATCTCTTGCTCATTCTCTTCTTCTGATATTCCCATGATGTGAATGTTGTTATGCTTCATGTAGTCCCAAAGGTTTCTAAGCTTTCTTTGTTTTTTAAAATTATGTTTTTCTTTTTTTGCTCTGCTATGGTACTTTTTTCTGCTTTGTCTCCCAAATTGCTGATTTGACCCACTGTTTTATATAACTTGTCTATTTATTTCTCCCAATGTATTATTTATTTCAGATATTTCATTCTTTATTTCTGACTATTTTTTTAAAAAGGTAATTAAAAAAATTTTTTTTAATTTACTATTTTTAGAGAGAGGGAAAGGGGGAAATGCAGAGAGGGAGAGAGTCTTCAGTGTATGGTTGCCTTTCACCTGCCTTCAGCTACGGATCTGGTTGGAGACCTGGCTTGCAACCTGGTTATGTGCCCTGGCTGGGGGATCAAACCAGTGACCTTTGGGTTCGCAGGCTGGCGCTGACTGTTTTTTATTATTTCTGTTTTTCTTGCTGTGAATATCTTTATAATCATTATTCTAAAATCTGTATCTGATAAATTGCTTATCCCCATTTCATTTACTTCTTTTATAGAATTCTCTTGCTCTTTCATTTGGGGCCTGCTTCTTTGTCTTCCTATCTTGGCCATTTTACATTTTTTCTATGTATTAGATCAATCTGAAAAGAATCTAGTTTAGGCTACATCAGATGCTGCCTGTGACTAGCCCTGGGCAACCTGTTTGGCTCCCTCTGCTGGGTCTGGGTGTGTGCAAAAAGAACTAGGCTAGGTATCAAGGCTGGCTTTTACCAGCACTGAGCCTGGGGTGGGGTTAGCTAAAGTCTCAGAGCTATAGGGCTCTGCTTTTGCTGTTAGGCTTAATTATTGAAATAACTTCTAGCCTGGCTTAGGGTCCTTGGGACAGGGTGAGATGGATTCCTGTATGTGAGGCTATTGTTTCCTCTCAGCCCCATGCCACTTTGAGGGCGGTGCTCTGCTCAGGAAAGATGGCTTCTGCAGTATCAGGAATGACTCAGCACAGGGATTCTGATGGCTGATGCTTCAGCTCTTTCCCAGAGCTGCCAACGCCAGTCTGTCCTTTTGTATCTCCAGTGCATTCTGCCCTCTCTCTGTTGGAGTCCAGGGTAAGTGGCTGCAAAAGATATTTTGTGTGTTGACCCTTTAAGAAGCTCTCTGTGTCTCCATCTCTCCCTGGCAGATAGAAACCCTGCTGCTCTTTGCAGCTGGATGCTGTTGGGCTCCTTTCCTGGTTCTGATGTTCTAGGCTGGGGAGCCTAGCTTTCAGTTTAGTTCCCACACTTCTCAGGGGAAACCCTTTTGCCACTGAAATATCCCTCTGCAACTTCAGCTGTTGTGCATGGGAGCCCAGCCAGCCCTCTCACCTTTTCACTTTCTACCAGTCTCATAGTGGTGAAGTGGGTTCTTCTACCTGTCCTTGGTTATAAGGCTTCTCTGTAGCTAGTGTTCAGTTGCTTATTTGTGATGATTTTTCTTTTAATTGTAATTTCAGTTTGGTCTTGGGACAAGGTTAGTGTAGCTTCCATTTATCCTTTGGTGTCTTGGTTTTGTCCTCTTTATTTCAGGTTAAATAATATTCCATTGCATGACTATAACATATTTTATTTTTCCATTCATCCACGAATGAACACTTGGGTTGCTCCCACCTCTTAGTTGTTGTGAGTAGAACTGTACGGTAGAAGTCAATTCCTGCCTTCTACCATTTATAGTAGTGGATACCATTTATGGGGAAATGGCTGTCAGCATAACACACTTTGATTTGAAAAGAGAAAACCCTATGGATTTCTTTAAGACATAAAAAGAAAGTCACAAAGCAAATTTTCAGGTTCATAGTTAAGTGCTGATTGTAGTAAGCGGCTTTGTGAAGCTGCATGTCTGGTTTCCATTACCCTGACCCCTGAGACCCAGGGAAGCCTGAGAGAGTTTTAATTGTGATTTCTGGAATGATAACTTTCCAAGAGAAATTAGCTTAAACTCTGGGAAAATTCCGTTAGTGTAATTTTGCAATATAAAAGATTCCTACTGCCTAATTCCATTAGCTCTGTTTTATGTACAGTAAGTGGGTAAAAGCTGAGTTTGTGATTTGGTAATTATAATATATAACTTTTGAGAGCTTAGAATGTGGACTAAAGAAGAGATTTTCTATGTGTGCAAAGAGGAGGCCCAGAACTCCAGAAATGAGCTTTTATTAAAATAGGGAAGCAAATAATGATGTGCTTTATTTTTGAGTAGCTATCATAAATAAAATAACACAAGGGACGGGGGAAGAGGAAGCAGCTACTCCATTCTTTGCTCCAACTCTCCTAATAAATAAGACTTTCAATGTCACCTTGAAACCACCTGTCAGTAGCCATTCTTACTTATATTCCTACTTCTGCTTAGTTTTGCTTCAACTCAACAATAACAATTGCGCATATATGATGCATCAGGCATTGTTCTGGGCACTAAGGATACAATGGTGGACAAAAGACAGGAAGTCCCAGCTCTCATAGAGCTGAAATTCAAATGGGGAGATAGACAAATACTTTTTTTTCAAGTTTTAAGTGGTATAAATAAAAGAAACTGGGGTCAGAGGAGAGTTGTTAATTTGGGGTAGGGGGCTAGGGATGGTTTCTCTGCATGAAGTAAGGGAACACAATTATCTTGGGATCACCATCTTCCAGGTGGAGACATCAGCAAAGGCAAAGACAGGAGAAACAGCAGGGAAGCTAGGATGGCTAGAGATGGGAGATAGGGCAACAATGAGAAGGAAGTCCTGTAGGGCCCTTGAACCATGTTAAAGCATTTTGGCTTTATTTTTTTATTTTTATTTTTTTAAAGATTTTATTTTATTATTTTTAGAAAGAGGGGAAGAGAGAGAGGCAGAGAGGGAGAGAGACATCAATGCATGGTTGCCTTTTACCTGCCTCCAGCCACAGACCTGACTGGAGACCTGGCTTGCAACCTAGTTATGTTGCCCTGGCTGGGAATCGAACCTGTGACCTTTGGGTTCACAGGCCTGCGCCTTATCCACTGTGCTACCAGCCAGGGCTTGGCTTTATTTTTAATGCAGTGGGAAGTCATTGAAGGGGAGGGAGGGGATGAGAATTATGCAATAAAAGGTTCAGCTACTCAGTATATGGCAATGGGATTGTAGGGATAAGGGTGGAAGCAGGGGGCACTGTTAGACAATGAAGGGGTCTGGCTGAGAGGTGATGTTGTCACATATAAACAAGTCTGGTCAGAGGTGGTGACAGGCAGTTAGATTCAAGGTGCATTTTTAAGGTAGAGCCAGCAGGATTTGGTAATAGTTTGGAGGAAGTGTGTGTATGTGTGTGTGTGTGTGTGTGTGTGTGTGTGTGTGTGTGTGTGTTGGGAGGGGAAGATCATGGATGACTGAAGTGTTTGATCCATTTGGGTAAGTGGGGTACTGTTTACTGGGATGGGAAACACTGGATGAAAACAGATTATTTTGGAGGAAAATCAGTTTAGTTTTGCACATTATAAAATTTGAGCTGCCTGTCAGACATCTAGGGAGTGAGATAGCATGGGCATTACACATGAGGGTCTCCAGTGCAAGCGAGAGGTTGGAGATGGAGCCATCGGTTATGTAGCTGATATTTAGAACTGTGAGCGAGGAAGGAGGAAACCCAAGTACTGGGCCTGTGCCTCACTCACTGTTAGCAGACGGAAAAGTGGTCTGGGAGCAGCGACAGGGAGCAAGACGGCTACCTTCCCCTTGCAGCTTCATATTAAAAAACTAAACTGCATAGCAAATAAAATAGAAGTTCCCATTGCGATGGTCTGTCTTTGGGATAGAGTGGAAAAAACAGCAGCTGGGCCCTTTCTCTATCTGTTCTACACTTGGACAAGCTTGAAGCAGTGAATGTTGTAGAGGTGGAGATGTTTGAGAAGTTTCTCCTTCTTTCCCCTCTCCCCCTCCCCTTGCCTCACTCCTCTGTTAGCCTTTCCTCAGTCTCCCATTCTCCCTCCTTTGCCTTCCACTTCTCTCCACTCTCCCTTCTCTGTCCTCTCCTCCAGGCAGCAGGCTGGGGGCCGAACTCAGGTGGTTGGGGCAGGAGGAATGAGCTGCTAACTCACACACTCTTCCTTTGATGCCACATAAGCGCTTCCCCTGAGGCACCCGTGACAGGTTGGTTTTTCTTTAAACATCCAGCCCACACATTTCACTAATTGGAAATTCATTAAGGTTTGCAAAATGTCAGAATGCAAATTCTCCTGAAAGGGGAGTTTATTTGTTCTTCACAGTTCAGTGTGAATTACTTAAGTCAGATCATCAGCTAATTTCCCTGCTTAACAGCTGGTTGAGATCAATTCGCAATATATTCTCTCACCATCAGAAAAAACTTGCTTAAATTTGGCAGATATTAAGCCCTAGCTGGTAGCACAGTGGATAAGGTGCCGGCCTGCGAACCCAAAGGTCGCAGGTTCGATTCCCCAGCCAGGGCACATAACGAGGTTGCAAACCAGGTCTCCAGTCAGGTCTGTGGCTGGAGGAGGTGAAACGCAATCATACAGCGATGTATCTCTCCCTCTCTGCCTCTCTCCCTTCCCCTCTTTCTAAAAATAATGAAATTAAAAAAATAATAATGAAATAAAATATTAAAAAAAAATTGGCAGATATTCTCAAGCCTTATTATGCATAAGTTTCACGTAAGAAACTCATTACAATGAAGATTTTTAGGTTCTATTTCCAGAACTTCCAATTTCATAGGTCCAGATCATTCTGATGCAGGTGGCTGTGAACCACACTGGGAAAATACTGGGTGGAAAGGACTGACCAGAACTATGGGGACACAGGACATTTCTGTGAAGAATATGTTTGGCAAGTGGCCAGAACAAAGACCCTTGAACTGACAGTGAATGAAGGAGGTCTCACAGTGTCCCTGAGCCCGAGAGAAAGGAGAATAGAAAGGAATGGAAGGAAGCTAATGTCTTCTCTTTGAGGTTGTTAGCACCTGAACCCACACTACCACTTCCAGGGTGTACAGAGGCATTATGTCATTGAATTCTTACTACCTGCCTCTGAAGAAGGTAATTTGTTATTGTATAATCCCTGTTTGTAGATTAAAGTGGGGGAGCCAGATCTGGAACCCTTGTCCGGGGACTCTAAGCCCAACCACTGTGTTGCACTGCTGAAAGGCACAGTCTCAGAATGGCAGCTGAAAGGGAAGGCTGTGATGATCACCCAGGTCAAGAGTCAGAAACTTAAGTGACTATCACACGTTCTTCTGTGCTGCTCTGAGTTTGTGCCCCCTGGTGGCCTCTAACCTGGTGTGCTTGAGAAACCACGGGGACAACCAGCAATGAGCCAAGGGTAGATACAGACTTGAATGATCCATAAAAGAATATGCCTCTTTCCTGATCAAACACTTCCCTGCTCAAACATGCAAGCTCTTAACTCCCAGTTTTTGAGCATTTTCAGGGAACTCACTTTAGAGCGGTGTCCCTCATCTTCTGCCTCAGTGACACATGACACACGAATTTCCAAATTACAAGCCAGAGCCTTTTAACTTTATCACAACTGCACTCTCCTTTCCTCCAATCATTTTAGGCTCAGAGAACCGGCTTCATTTTCAGTAATCAGTAAGGAAAAGCCCCCTATGTCTGTACTCTACTAGGTCTGCTTCTACTTATTTTTAAATTAAAAAAAAAAAAAAAGATTTTATTTATTATTTTGAGAGAGAGAGGTAGGGAGAGAGGCAGAAAGGGAGAGAGACATCAATGTATGGTTGCCTTTCACCTGCCTCCAGCTACAGACCTGGCTGGAGACCAGGCTTACAACCTGGTTATGTGCCCTGACTGGAGAATTGAACCAGCGACTTTTGGGTCCACAGACCGGCACCTTATCCATTATGCCACCAGCCAGGGCCATGCTTCTACTTTAACAGCCTGTTTGCCAAAGCACTAGTGGGCTAAAAATAGTCTTATAATACAATTCATAATGCACTCAGCTGCCAGTTGGGAGCCTCATTTAAGCTTCCTCCAGGATGAAATACCAAAAGAAAACTCATTATTTCATGTAACCTTTTATGAACATCATTTTTAAAAAGTCCTGGGTATTGAGACCTAGGGATTAAGAGAACTTTAGTCAGAAGGTTGTGAAAAGAGGCTTTCGCAAAACTATTTTGTCAATGTCTTGGCCATGGTTATAAAATGTTTTGGGAGCTCTTTTCCTTAATTTCAAATTTCTATGGTCTTTGTTGTTTTTTAATCTTAATTCTTAATTCTCTGCTTCGACTCGATTTATATAAGTTGGATCATCTTATAAAACTACAGTTGCCAGATATAGCAAATAAAAATACAAGATGCCTAGTTAAATTTTAGATACACATTTATTTGTATATCAATGCAATATTGAAGGGTTATTAAGTAAGGCTTCAATATTGTGTTGATTTCTTAGGAATTTCCTAGTTTTACCACTGAGAATTGTGTGTTCAGAAATGCCCCCAGTCCCAGGCAAATGAGGACACTTAGTTACCCTAAATTACAACATAAACCATATATATCCCCATCTTGAAGGTTTACCACTCACTAGCCTATGGGATAGAAACATTAAAAAAATAACTTTATTGGAAAGTAATTAAAAATACCTCGTAAAGTGTACAATTCATTGATTTTTAGTGTATTAATAGAGTTGTGCTACCAGTATATTTTCATCACCAAAAAACCCCATACCTCTCTATTTCCCATCCTACCAGTCCCTGGAAATAATTACTGGTGTTCTGTTTCCCTGAATTTGCCTATTCTTGACATTTCATATAGCTGAAGTTGTGCAAGATGAGGTCCTTTGTGACTGGCTTCTTTTAGTTGGCATAATGTTTTCAAGGTTCATTCATACTGTAGCATGAATTAGTGCTTCATTCCCTCTTATTATCAAATCGTATTCCATTGTATGGCTATACCACATTTTGTTTATTCACTCTTTAGCTGATAGTTATTTGTTTCTACCTTTTAGCTATTATGAATGATGCTGCTCTAAATATTTTTGTGAAAATTTTTGTGTGGATGTATATTTTCATTTTTTGGATATATATCCGAGGAGTAGGATTGATGGATTACATGGTTACTATCTTTTTCAGGAACTTCTTAACTATGTTCCAAAGCACCTGGACCATTTTTACATTCCCAGTGACAATATATGAGGGTTTCAATTTTTCCATATCTTTACCAACATTTGCTATTGTCTATCTTTTTGATTACAGCCATTCTAGCAAATGCAGAGCAGTATCCTATTGTGGTTTTGATTTGTACTATCCTAGTAATTAATGATGTTTATTGGCCATCTGTATATCATTTGAAGAAATACCAGTTGAAATTTTTGGTTTGAGGCTGAGAGCTGTCCTTGCACCATTAACAAGGAGAATTTGTACCCAGTCCCATTCTTAGTATTCAGCTGCTCCAACCTAGAGCAGCTGTCCTGGGTGCACACACTCTAAGCCATGGCGGTGTACATTCTGGTGACAGTATCTTACTTCCTCAATCACCAGAGGCCTACAGAGTAAATGGACAATATATTGTGGGAGGACTTGCCTCCAGCTTCCTGTTTACAGTGGGAGGTTTATGTTTCATAATCCTAGACTGATCCAACACACCCAACATTCCAAAACTCAGTGGATCTCTTCTATGCATTGGATTTGACTGTGTCCTGTTGAGCTTTTTCATGGCTAGAATATTCATGAGAATGAAGCTGCTGGCCTCTCTGATGGGTTGGGGTGCTTTTTGAGAAGAAGTTTGTGGATACTGGATTTGTTCTTGTTAATGAAGTTTTAAAGGCTGTATCAATCCTCTGATATGAAATATGGAAAAAGATGAAAAGGAGCAGAAAAACAGCATCTAGTAGAAAACACAGGAAGCATATTAAAGCTTGGACTAGAATATCTTCTTGGTATCAAAAAGACAAGCTTATCACAGTATTTTTTCCTGCTGACCTATACTGACATATCATTGATGCTAAGGGGCATTTTCTTCTCAGATGTTAATGTCTTAAAGAAAATACACCCCAGTTCTACAACTATAACATTGAATAGAGTGATTCTTTTCTTACAACCTTCTTAACATTTTTAATGACATTTCTGACTTTCAGAAATTAATGGGAAATCAGGAAGCAAGATCCCATAAGCTGAGGACTCTGAACAGCTGATCAGCTTTACCTATGGTGCTTTATTTTTAAATAGGTTATGTGATAGTGCATTATTTCAGATATGCATGTAAGACTGTTTCCTGAACAATAAGGTGTATGAATGGAGAAGAAATCATTTTTCTAATTAAACAAAAATTCCATTTTTAAATTGGGTCACTTGTCTTTTTATTGTTGAGTTTTGAGAAAAAAAATATAAAATTTTATTTTTTAGGGAAGAGGAAAGGAGGGTGAGAGGGAGAGAAATATCACTGTGCAAGAGAAATATCAATTGGCTGCCTCTTGCACACCCCTAATAAGGAACCTGGCCTGCAACCCAGGCATATGCCCTGACCAGGAATCCAACTAGTAACATTTTAGTTTGTGTCATGATGCCCAGTCCATTCAGGGCCTTTATATATTTTGGATATGAATCCCTTATCAGACATATAACTTGCAAACATTTTTCCCCATTTCTGTGGATTGCTTAACAAACCTCTTTTTAATCAAGTGTTCCCCAAAGGTAAAACAAATGATTCTAGGGAGAATGGAAAGGGAAAAGTTTTGTAAATATAGAGGGCCTTAATTTCTAGCCTTTAAAAACATTTTTTTAAGTGATTTTATTTATTATTTTTCAGAGAGGGGAAGGGAGAGAGGCAGAGAGAGAGAGAGAAACATCAATGTATGATTGCTTGCCTTTCACCTGCTTCTGGCTACAGACCTGGCTGGAGACCTGGCTTGCAACCTGGTTATGTTGCCCTGGCTGGGAATCAAACCAGCCAGAACCTTTGGGTTCTCAGGCCGGTGCCTTATCCACTGTGCCACCAGCCAGGGCTTTATCTCTAGACTTTGGTGCAATGTGGGACACATAGTGGTAATTGATAAATATTTGAAATAAGGATTGTATCGAACATCTGGCCAAGATGGAGGTATAGGTAGACACACTGTGTTTCCCTTAAACTAGAAGAAATTTACATCTACCTCAAAACTAAATAAAAACAACACAAATTTCAGAAAATTGAACTACATGGAAATGCAACAAATGAAGTAAAGAAATTACTCAGCCAGATAGGTAGGAGGGGTGGAGCTGCGGAGAAGAGCAGCAGTGGCTGCACTGGAGCTGAGGCTACATTGAAAACCATACTCACACATTTAAATCTGAGAAGCAATCCTAAGACCAGACCCTGCATCCCAGGGTGTCAAAGGTGGGGAAGAATAGAGCCACATTGCTTCTGAATGTGAAAACCAGTGGGGGTTGGGGTGGAGGAAGAAACTGCCAGTCTCAACAAGCAAGAGGCATTGTTTCCTCTAAGACCCCTTCCACACATACAGTGCCACAATGTGGTGAAAAGGGTCACCTTGCAATGACAAATTCCAAGGCTCTACCCCTTACAAAATAACAGGTGTGACAAAACTACCTAAGACACAGAAGGCTGTCAAAAGAAATATGGCCCAAAAGAGGCATCAAATCAAGGTGCCAGTGGAAGGACTAAGATGAAGAGATTGCCAACTTAACAACCAAGGAGATAGCCAACTAACAGATGCACAGTTCAAAATGCTGATGATTAAGATACTCATAGGCTTGACAGATATGCTTAAATACAGCAAATGCAGAAGGGAAGAAGTGAAGGCTAGGCTATGTGAAATGAAGAAAAATCCATATGAAATCAAGGGTGAAGGGAAGGAAACCAGGGTTCAGGTCAAGATTTGAAACATAAAGAAGAAAAAATAATCAACCAGTACAGAATGAGGAGAAAAGAACTGGAAAAACAAACAAAAAAACCCCCCAAAAACAACCAACTAACCAACCAACCAAATAAAATACAAGGAGAGGCTTAGGAACCTCTGGGACAACTTTAAATGTACCAATATCCAAATCATATGGGTACCAGAAGGAGAAGAGAAAGAGCAAGAAATTGAAAATTTATGTGGAAAGATAATGAAAGAAAACTTCCCAAATTTGGCAAAGGAAATAGCCATACAGGTCCAGAAAGCACAAAGCGTCCCAAACAAGGTAGACCCAAGGAGGACCACACCAAGATACATCATAATTAAAATGCCAAAGGTTAAAGATGAAGAGATAATTTTAAAAGCAGCAAGAGAAAAGAAGAGAATTACCTACAAAGGGGTTCCTATAATACTATCAGCTAATTTCTCAAAAGGAACTCTGCAGGCAAGAAGGGACTGGCAAGAAGTATTCAAAGTGAGGAAAAGCAAGGACCTACAACCAAGATTACTCTATTCAGCAAAGTTATCATTTAGAATGAAAGGGCAGATAAAGTGCTTCCCAGACAAGGTAAAGCTAAGGGAGTTCATCATCACCAAGCCCTTATTATATGAAATGTTAAAGGGACTTGCTTAAGAAAAAGGATAAAAATTTTATGAACATTAAAAAGACAAAAAACTCACAACTACCAATAATTGTATCTAAGACATAAAAATAAAAACTAAGCCCTGGCTGGTAGCACAGGGAATAAGGCACCAGCCTGCGAACCCAAAGGTCGCAGGTTTGATTCCCCAGCCAGGGCACATAACCAGGTTGCAAACCAGGTCTCCAGTCAGGTCTGTGGCTGGAGGCAGGTAAAAAGCAACCATACATTGATGTATCTCTCCCTCTCTGCCTCTCTCCCTTCCCCCTCTTTCTAAAAATAATGAAATAAAATCTTTAAAAAATAAATAAAAAATAAAAAACTAAGCAGCCAACCAGAGAGAGAACAGAATCAAAGAAATGGGGAACATCTGGAGAGGTGTCAGCTGGGAGGGGAAAAGAGAAGACGGGTGGAAAGGCCTAGGAATTAAGAAGCCCAGTCGGTGGGTACAAAATAGACAGGGACATGTTAAGAATAGTACAGAAAAAGGTAAAGCCAAAGAACTCACATGCATGACCCATGGACATGAACTAAGGGGGTGGGATTGCTAGAGGAAGGGGAGTGCTGGGTGGAGGGCAGCAAACCAAAAAGAAATTGAGACAACTGTAAAAGAATAATCAATTAAAAAAAAAAAGTGCAACAGTGGCTGACTAAACTGGGAATCCTTCGGTTTCTCTTTATTGTGGGAGTGGTGTTGTGATGTTTTTGTTTGTTTACCACATTATTTATTTATTTATTTGAGGTAAAGGTAATTTCTTTAATAAATTGTGCCAGGAAAACTGGACAGATACATGCAAAGGGACGAAACTGGGTTGTTTTCATTATAAATGAAAGCGAATATATAAGAATAAACTCAAAATGAATCAAAGACCTAAATCTAAGACCTCAAACCATAAAACTCCTAGAAGAAAACATAAGCAGCAAGTTGTCTGACATTGCTCTTAGCAATATGTTTTTGGATATATCTCCTCAGAAAAGAAAAAAATAAAAAATAAATAAATAGAACTACATCAAACTTAACAGACTCTGCACAGCAAACAAAACTATCAACAAAATGAAAAGATAACCCGCTGAATGGGAGGAGAAATTTGCCAATGATACATCCAATAAGGGATTAATATATAAAAAAATAAGAAAGTCATATAATTTAACAACAACAATAAAAATACACACCTGCTTAAATAATAGGCAGAGTGGCTGAACATACATTTCTCTAATGAGGACATACAGATGGCCAATAAACATGTGAAAAGATGCTCAACAACGCCAATCATCAGGAAAATGCAAATCAAAAACACAACACGATGTCATCTCACACCTGTCAGAATGGCCACCAGCAATAAGGTAATAAAAAAATATTGGTGAGAATCTGGAGGAAAGAGAACCCCCATGCACTGCCGGTAGGACTGCAAACTAGTGCAGCCACTATGGAAAAAGCAAACATTTTTCCTCAAAAAATCAAAAATGGAACTACCATATGAACCAGAAATTCCAGTTTCTGGTTCAGTTATGAAGATGTGTTTACCACATAATTTAAAGAATTCTAAAAAGCTTTTTGAGATCTGAAAACCCTTCTTCTTCTTCTTTTTTTAATCCCTTTCTTTTTTTTTTTACTACTAACAAGCAGCATTTCCAGCACCATTAAACTTGCCTAAGGCTTTGAAGTTTAGGTTAAAAAGAGCTATATTATCTGGGATTATATGACAGCTATTGTCAGTCAGGTGATACATAACTGTGAATCAATCCACTGTCCCCAACCCTTTTTCTCCCAGGATTTGCTAGAATTCAGCCCAGGGAAAGCAGAGCTGGTTTAGGTCTGGTGGGCTGCAGGGAGGGTGGCCAAAGGTGTGGAGCCAGGGGTGGGCTCTCAGGGAAGCATTAATAAGGGAGTCAAAGAAAGGGCCTGGAATAGCATCAGAGATGAATTTTGACTTCACAATTGTTTCCTGGGCCTGCCCTGTATATGGAATAAGCATTTCACCCTGTAAGCAGAGACAATAATTCAAGAACCACCAATGTTTTAATGTGGGATTAGGGGTAATGAATGGGCCAGAATGAACATCTATGTATCATTACTCTGAAAGCTTCTTGAAACCCAACTCATCTGAACTTAAGAAAGAATTACCTTAGCATAGAAAGGATTCTTTTTAGGAACTAAAACATTGTCAGAAAGATACTCCCGAAAAATTTCTCCCATCTCTTTTTATATTAGTCAAATATTAATTTCATACATTGATAGTTCTCTCCCCTTCTTCTTCTCTCCTTTCCCCTCTCTCTAAAATAATGACTAAAATCTTTAAAACAATATGAATTAAAGCAACTAAACTAGATTGCAATTATGTGCAATCGTGCATTGTAGTATTAAGAGGAAATGCTTGTGCAGTTAATTGGCAGCAATTGTGATTTGTCCAAATTACCTTAATATCCAGAGTGAGGTTAATGTTTTCATTCTAATAAAGAGAATTAGAGAAATGAGATTAGAGCAGCTGGAGGCTACATATGGATGATATTTCTTGGGGGTCTTCTCACATTTCCTGGCTCACCTGCTCATCCAACATCAGTGCTCATGGTAGCGAAGGATCCTCAAATGTGGCCTCAATTGCTCACCCATCCTCCTCCCTGCCATTGCCCTCACTAGTAGACCTTACATCCTGAGGACTGCTGGGGCTAGGTTTGTAAGATGGGTGCAACTGAATGTCTTGCCAGGGTCCTTGCATCCCATTCTGCGATCTCCTACTCTGCGAAAGCAAATGGTGATCAAAGGCAGTTTGCTGTTAGTACCTGAAATCCCTCTGGAAATACATAGAAAAAGAAGTAAAATGCATAGGTGGGAGTATATGAGCACATTCACATATCGCTAAGAATCAGAATTAAAAAATTAACCTATGGGTTTCAGTTTTTTTCTCCATAGTAGAAATGTCTGCCACTAATATTTCCTTTTAAAAGACATGTTTGCTTGATACATTCCTTTGAGGAAGATGAGTTGAAAACCAAATAAACTTGATTAAACATTGATATACACACACATACCTACTTTGTCTTCTTTTGAAAAGTTTAAGCAGCCCAGTGCTTCAATTTACGCTGGCTAAAACAGGGATTACAAATTAAAACACCCTTGTCAAGTGTTTGAGGCCAATTCGGCTGACTCTCAGTCAAGTGCTGTCATTTGCTCCAGCCCCACATTGAACTCGAGACCTGGGCTCAGGATCCATACATCTACGCTGTCTCAAGGGTCCTTGCCCCTTCCTCACTTAGGTGAGGAAAAGATGTCACAGTTGAGATCCATTCTTCCTTTTAGAACATGTTGGAGGATGCCATACCTCTTTCACACAGGTAGTCTCTGGGTTCTCCAGACACCCAGATCCTACATGGCAGTTCGTTTGGGTCTGCTTCAGGTGAGCATCCTGGAGGAAGGCAGGGTCCCTGGGAAAACTGCCCAGAGTGTCTTTCCTCAGTATACAAACGGAGTGCTCAGTTTTCAGTGAAGTTCCTGCTGTCACAAGCCACACCACTTCGGGGGCGGTAGAGTTTGCTTTTCTACCTGGCTGAAAGCTCCATGGAGTCAGTTTCTTAGACGTGCAACAGTTCTTGCAATTACATTAGCATCGCCATGCATTCTGCCCTCTCCACGCAAGAGACAGAGTCTGGGCTAAGAGCCTTCTATCATTTTCACTGTAATCCTTGCACGGTGAGACAGATATCACTATTCCTATTTTTTACATAAGTGCAAGCAGGCTTGAAGAACATAAGTAGCTTGCTTGTGCTCACAAGGTTGGTAAGTCACAGAGGTGGGATTTGCACTTGACACCAAACTCCATGTTATCAGCTATTAGCCTACAGTGCTTCTCAGTATTCAGTACTGTCTCCTGCATGGAACTTCTACATAGAGGGGGTTCCACAAATGTTTGTTACTGAGTGAAGAAGAAGGCAACAGCTAACAGTTATATAGTGATAACTTTGTGCCAGGCAATAATCTAGGCACTTTATGAACAACCCAAGAGATAGACACTATCGTTAACCCCATTTACGGATGGAGAAGTGTGCAGAGGACTTGTGGATTGCAGATGGTGGACCTGGGATTTTATTGTAGGCAGTCTGGTGGCTTCCGAGTTTGTGACCTTGAACACGGCACATGCTAGCTCTCTTGAATGGATATAAGCACATCCGAAGCGTAATGGTGAGACTTCGGCTCTGTTTGTCAGGGATTGTGTTGTCAGGGTAGGTTACCCTAGATGAGGAAACTATTCTTGGAAGCTTTCCTGACCTCTGCAGGCCTGCTCAACAACTTCCTTCTGTGTTCCAGGAGCAAACAGTACTTCATGGTGGCTTTTCTTGTCTGTCTCTCCTTGGCAGGTAGTAGGTGATTCAATACATGTTAGGTGAATAATTAGCTCTGAATTATTAGCTGAACAAAACCATGTGCACCATTTCTTGACTGGGCAAGAAATAATCCTTAAGGAAAAAAGGAAAGTTGAGAAATAATTTGGGAGGTGAGAAGGAGAATGATAAAGGCTGGGAAGAAAGATGAAGATAGAACTGTAGGAAAAAGAATTAGACTAAAACTTAGAATAAGTTATGCCCTGGCTAGTGGCACAGTGGATAAGGCGCCGGCCTGCGAACCCAAAGGTTGCTGGTTCGATTCCCCAGCCAGGGCACATAACCAGGTTGCAAGCCGGGTATCCAGCCAGATCCGTAGCTGGAGGCAGGTGAAAGGCATCATACGTTGATGTCTCTTTCTCTCTCTCTGCTTCTCTCCCTACCCCTCCCTCTAAAAATAATACATAAAATCTTAAAAACAAAAAACACTAAGTTTTAAAAATGGATATTTTTTTGCTTCTAGAGAAATGCATCTATTTGCATCAGGATGAGACCTGCTCAGCAAAATATGAGAGACTCTTCAGTGCTGCTTGCCATGATCATGAATGGCTGATCCTAATTTATGGAGTTTAGTGCCTGATGCTCAGAGGGATTATAGGGAGAGAGAAACTTGGCAAAAGGAAGACATAAATGGGTTTTGTAATCAGAGAGGAATGGGTTCAAATCCTGACCCAGACAATGACTCACTGTGAGTAAGTCTGTGTTGTCACTCTTCATGAGGACAACAAGTCCTACCCCTTAGGGTTGTGTTAGAACTAAATGATCAGAATGGAAGGAAAGTGCCTGGAATACAGCAAGTATTCAGTGAATGTCAGTTGCTTTTCCGGCTGTACACTGCCATCCTGACCACAAGCTGCCCTGAGGCAACTCAGGACACTTGCCAAGCAGATCTCAACAGAAGAGGAGCTAATAAAAGGCTCTGAAACATAGCACTGGTATTTTGGATAGCCCTTGATGTCATTGAAACAAACAGAAGTTTTAACCAAGCTGCTTCATTTTTAATTGGTCATTGACCACAGGTGTTGGCAGACACTTGTTAAAAATGGAGGCAGGTGAATCAATTATGTTTTGTCAGAATGAAATTCAATACATAAATAGGAATACGTAAAAATGTTTCTAACTAGAAGACCAACCTCTACCCATCATTTCTGCATTGTTCACTTTACAGGATTTTGAGATGGAGAGAGTAAGTCAAATGAAGGTCAAGGAAAACAACACAAAATATAATCTGGAATGAATAACTCGGAGCCATTTATATGATCAATTTCGGGGGGTGGGAGTGGCGTGGGTGGGTTAGGTGCTCTAATTAGAAAAAACCCTCACTAAGTTACACATGCAGGGCATTCAACAGATCGTCACTGCTGCTCTGTGTCCTGGGGCTATGTTGCCTACCTCTGAAAGTGCATGTGATTGTTGACAGCCAGCCAGTGTCTCAGCTGAACACCACCTTTCCGCACATGCTCTCCTGGGACTGGGCACTGCGAGCAGCTGGGCTCGTCTCCCAGCTCTGATCCAGGCAGCTAAGGGCATGTGAAGATGTATGTGTGAGAGAGGTTTACCTTTTTCACACTCTTGTAATGTGTTTCATCTATCTGGCTCTACCAATTTCCGGATTGTTGTGAAGGCCTATGAGAGATGTGAACAGAGCTCCTGGGAAAGCTGGCCCCAGGATGTAGCGGGTCGAGATCTGTCTAGTTTTGAGCTATGCAGGGGCAAGAGGCAGTTGTATCTGGTACCCAGTTAGGGACCTGGGACTCAGGCACGACCAGCAGCTCACACACTGGCAGCCCGGGAGCCCAGACCTACCCTTTCCAAATCACAAGGGCCCAAGCATCAATCAAACCTGCTGCTGCTTTGAGGGAAGTGGCAGTGTGAGCCATAGTGAATCAAAGCAAGCTGGGATCAAATGCAGCTGATAATGGGTAACCCTGGCCAGTTGCTTATCACCTCAGAACATCATTTTCTAATCTGAGAAATAAAATGGAGATAATACCACCTACCTGGACAGAAAGTAGGGAAGATTAGAGATTACATTTTAACATGCTGAGTGCTTGGAGGTGGCAATAGGTCATAACTCCTAATTAGTTCCTTTCAAGTCCGTCCCTGAAGTCCATTTTCATCTCACTTCACCTGCATTAAAATTCAGGGGTAGGGATTCCAGCTAGTCCTGTTGTGCAACTCCCCACGGAGGGTGAAGGGCAGGTTCTTCTGGCTGGCAGACTGCATGGCATTTTGGGGAAGTTGTATTTGAGGTTTGAGTTAGAAGGAGGTGAAAGTTGGAGATTATTTTCTTTTCTTGTCCTCATGGAGAGTGTTTTCTACCCCTGAGTCAGTTTGTGTCCTTTTACTCCTTGATAGTTGAAAACAAATTGCTGCAGGATGGTGGGAGAGGCAGTGACACGTCACTTTCCCGAGGGAGTTCTAACCGGCTGCCTTTCAGGAACTGACGCTCCATGAATGAGAAGTCACAATGCTGTTGAGATCGATTTTCTGCCCAGACCTGCTGCCTGCTCATCTATCCCCCAAAGCCCACGGATTCCCTCAATCAGCAGCGCCCGGCCCTAGTGCTCACTGCCGACCGTGATGCAGAGAACAACCTCCACATATCTGTCAAACAAAAGCCTGCCTGATGGAAATGGTACTTCGGGAGCTGGTCTCAAGGGGGAGGACTCCTTCTGCTCTTTCCTCCGGTTGTCTAAGGTCCACCAGTGATGCTGTTAGAACACCAGGCAACTTTATAGCTGGGCCATTACCTTAACTTCTCCTAAAATCACTTTCACTGAGATGTGCTTTAATGTTACGCCCTCGTTTCAAGAAACAGCCATGGAAAACGCTCATTTTTATTAGTACAGAACTGTTGTCAAGGACACTTCCATTATGTCACTCAGTGTCCTACATAAAAGGAAGGTCTCTCCACAAGAAAACTATTAGAGTTTTCCCCTAGGAACATTTGCCTTTTCTCCCCCTGTGAAAATAGGATGTTACTTCTTTTAACTTACTGATGCCAAAAAGCTCTGAATCCAATCTGATGCTCAGCCACAACTACTAGAATAACTTTTATAATTAGCATATTTGAATTAGGCCCATTCATTGGTTTTGATTCTCTCTTTTATTAATAATATATTTATTTTGTATATATTCTTTATTATCATGTCTATGCATACGTACTATACACACCTATATTCTTTATTATAAGTGGAGTTAAATCATTTTTGGAGATGCAACTTTCTGCCTGATGAAAGTAGCTGGAACGATCATAATGTTTAAGATCCATGAATGGGATCCAGTCAAGATGGTGGTGCAGGCACATATGGCTTACCTCTTCTCACAACCACATCAGAATTGCAACTAAAACACAGAACAACCATTAGCCAGAACCATTAGAAATCAAGTTGATGGATGTCTGATAACTACAGAACTAAAAACCCACATCCATCTCGAGATGGGTAAAAGGGACACAGACATGGAATAGGCTGGTCTCTCACTCACATGTGGTGGGTAAAAACTGGGGAGGGATATCTTGGGAGTGAGGAGTCCCAGTCCCATCCCAGGGTTCCAGTGCCAGGAAGATAAGTATCCACAACTTCTGGCTGCAAAAACCACTGGAGGTTGAATCAGTGGAAGAAACTGCTGGAGCTCCAAGCAGTTCCTCTTAAAGGACACACACGTGGACTCACCCACTCAGACTCACTCTCTGAGCCCCAGCACCAGGGTAGCAGCTTGAAAGGTGCTAGTAGTATAAATGGAAGAACTGAAGTGTCTGGCATCAAGGTGAGCAGAGGCCACTTTCTCTTTTCTAACCCCTCCCCCAACAAAGCCAGCAAGCTGGTGTCATAGCTGAGACTCTGTCAACTTGGCTAATGCTGTTTGACCTGCCTTGGAGATCCTCAGAGACTCCACCCCACCCAACTTACAGCCCAACCAACTGCTTTTCCATATGAATGGCTGGTCTAGGCTCTTCCTTCACAACTTCCTAAAGCCCATCAAACAAGCAACAGCTGCCTCAGTGAGCTCTAGCCCTGGCACCATTAGCAGCCGTCTCAGATTGCTTTATAGCTCAGGCACCGTGCTTCATGAAAAACACAGGTGGGGGCTGACCTGGGCCTGTACCACCTGGAAAACCCCGGGACAGGTGCATCCAGTGGACAGCTACAGACCACATCGGAGCACCACCACCCTGCCTCTGCACAGCTGATCCTCCACGGAGGGCAGAAGTTGGTGGTTAGTGGTCCCAGCCAGTCCTTGCAGCTGACTGGCCTCCTATTGAGCTGCCAACAGCAACCAAGTCTCAACTACAAGAGGAGGGTGTACTCAACCCACATGAAGGGCACACCTTAAGTCCCAAGATTAGGTGAGAGGAGAGGCTGTGCCACTGTGTTTTATAGGACACCTATAACATTAGGCCACACTACCAAGACATGGAGTTAAAGCAGCTCTACCTAGTACATAGAAACAAACACAGGGAGACTGAAAAATTGAGGAGGCAAAGAAATAAGCCCCAAATGAAAAAATAGAACAAAACCCCAGAAATAAAACTAAAAGAAAAAGGAGATAGCCACTAATCAGATGCAGAGTTCAAAACACTGGTGATAGGATGCTCAGAGAACTCATAAGGTATGGCAAAAAAAAAAAAAAAAAAGGAAGAAATGAAGGCTACACAAAGTGAAATAAAGAAAATACCCAAAGCCATCTATAGATTCATTGCAATCCCTATTAAAGTACCAATGTCATATTTCAGAGACCTAGGACAAATACTTAAAACATTTATATGGAACCAAAAATAACCCTGAATAGCTACAGTAACCTTGAGAAAGAAGAACGAAATAAGAGGAATCCTAATACCAGCTATAAAACTGTATCACAAACCCATTGTAATCAAAACGATCTGGTACTGGCATAAGAACAGACATACAGCTCAATGGAACAGAATAGAGAGCTCAGAAATAAACCTAGGACTCTTTGGACAACTAGTATTTAACAAAGAGGGAAGGAACATAAAATGGGGTGCAAATAGCCTCTTCAACTAGTGGCATTGGGAGAATTGGACAGGAACATGCAAAAAAAGAAAAGAAAAAAGAAAAAAGAAACTAGACCACCAACTTACACCAGAATAAACTCAAGATGGATGGAAGACTTAAACACATAAGCCATGCCACCATGAAAGTCCTAGAGGAAAATATAGGTAGAAAAATTGTAGTTATCCCACGTAGCAATATTTCACTGATATCTCTCCCAGGGCAAGGGAAATAAAGGAACAGATAAACAAATGTTATTACATCAAGCTGAAAAGTTTCTGCTCAGCTAAAGAAAACATCAGTAAAATGAAAAGGGAACTAACCACATGGTAAAACATATTTACCAATGATACCTCAGATGAGGGTTTGATTCCAAAATATATATAGAACTTATATGACTCAACACCAGGGAGACAGACAACCCAATTAAAAATGGGCAAAGAACCTGAACAGATGCTTCTCCAAGAAGGACATACAAAGGGCTCATAAGACATGGGAAAGAATGCTCAACATGACTAGCCATCAGAGAGATGCAAATTAAAACTGCAATGAGATACCACTTCACACCTGTCAGAATGGCCATTAGCAACAAATCAACAAGTGACAAGTGCTGGTGAGGATGTGGAGTAAAGGGAACCCTAGCACATTGCTAGTGGGAACGCAATCTGTGCAGCCACTATGGAAAACAGTAAGAAATTTCCTCAAAAAAAATAAAAACAACTGCTTCTCCTGTTCCTGACTTTAAAGGGAGGACTTCCAATGCTTCACAATCAAGAATGATGTTAGCCCTTGTTTTTTCATGGGCCCTCTGAGGAGTTAAGGAAGTTCTCTTGTCTTAAAGGTTTTCTCAATTAAAATTTTTCTTAAATCATTCAATGTTTTCTTCCCCTCCTGTGGCTATAAGAATAAACATTGGCTTTTTAACTTTAATATGTCATATGGCAATTCAGTTCTAGGCAGGTACACATAATCAAGGATCCTGGTGGTGGTGGAAATTTGAAGAGAGGAAGCTGGAATTTCCACCTCCATATCCACTGAATTTGGAAACCTTCCCTAGTTACCCACTACCTTTACAAAAGTTCTTCCCTTGATCTGCAGCTCAGAGAATTGGAGAGTTAGTTCCTCAATGCCTGAGCTGAATTATTGCCCTGTAGCGCCTCCTATTGGTACTGCGGTATACTGTGGACTAATAAAGAGCCTGTCTAATCTCTCTTCTTCTGGATGGATCTGAGAACATGGCTATGTGATTCATTTTAGATACTTTCATGGTCCCAGTTGGTCCTTCCTCAATGCCCACCAAGTTTCCTGTAGCCTTGCTTTGAACCAGCATTGCAGGCCTCAGTTAAACACTGGTAAATTGAGGAGGATACTCCTTTTTTGTTTTAGATATTTTTAATCTTTTATAGCCTCAGGTTCCATTCACTTTTTTCCACAGTATTGCTGCCTATTAACCTTACCACTTAACTAAATCCCTGGTGCCTTTCTTCCTAATAGCTCCTGGTCTATGACCTCTTCAGTTATGGGGCTGGATGCTTAGAACCACTGTCAAGTCCTTACATTGACTTTTGTTAAATTTCATCCTGTTATATTCAACTTGTCAAAGTCTTTTGAATTTATATTGTTTTCCAGCTATGCAATAACCCATAGCTATGATAAGCTCATATTCCCATCTGAGTCATTGTTGATAATGTCAAACTGGACAGGGTTGAGGGCAAAGCTCTGAGGTTCGCTGATCTGAGGTGCTAGTAGGGCAGCCTAGCCATGTCTAGCATGCAAATAGAAATTTGGAAATGGAGCCTGGGTGAAAAATACAGACTGAAGATTTAGGTTTGGAAGTCTTTGAGATTTGGTAGTCAACGAGAGATAAAATAATTGAAATGAGTAATACAGAAAAGAGATCATAGAGAGAGGAGCAGATGACCAAGTGCTGAACCTTGGAAGGGAAGAGGAGTGACAGAAGGCAGAGAAGGGCTCAGGCCAGGTGGCTCAGCTGGTTGGAGCATTGTCCGTGTACCAGAGGGGTTGTGGGTTCGATCCCTGGTCAAGGCAACCAATTGATGCCTGCACACCCCTGCCCCCGCCAAAAAAAAAAGGGCAGAGAAGGGGGATCGAAGATATAGGCTAGGAACCAGGAGAGTCTGGGGTCATGGTAGTGAAGAGGAGATAGTGCCAAGGAGAAAGGTCAAATAAGGTTGCAGAGAAGGCATGAGAAGGTCACTCGGTGTGTGTGTGTGTGTGTGTGTGTGTGTGTGTGTGTGTGTGTTTGAGAGATGGTGGTGGAAGAATTGGGAGCAAGATTAAATCTCAATGCAGCTCCGAAAGGGGTTATTGGTAATTTTTTTCTTAACCTATGTGGTAAGTAAACAAGTGTTTATCACATCATTAGATTTTTAAAAAGATTTTATTTATTATTTTTAGAGAGAGGGGAAGGGACAAAAGCTGAGAGGGAGAGAGACATCAATGTATGGTTGCCTTTCACCTGCCTCCAGCTACGGACCTGGCTGGAGGCCCGGCTTGCAACCTGGTTATGTGCCTTGGCTGGGAATTGAACCAGCGACCTTTGGGTTTGCAGACTGGTGCCTTATCCCCTGTGCCACCAGCCAGGGCTTACTTATATGTTTGTTTATGCAGAAAATATTTGTACTAATTTTTTCAAAAAATGAATAGGTAGAAATGTGAGTAATAGATTATTTTAAAAAGGGAAATTGCAGTAGTAAAAAGGCAAGAGAAAGAGTAAAACCCAAGGTGTAAAGTGTGGAGTTCACTATCCTGAACATCTGTAGAGGATAATGTGAAGATGTCAATGGAGAGAATGTACTTCCTGTGGGAAAAAGAAAGTAATTGATAGACTCTAAACTCTGGAGAGGCCAAAGGGGAGGGTATTAAGAATTCAGGAGTACAATAGCTAATATGTGGGAGCAACTCAAATGTCAATTGATGAATAAACAGATAAATAAAATGTATATACAGACAGTGGACTATTCAGCCTTAAAAAAGGAGGACACTCTGACACATTCTCCAACATGGATAAACCTTGACGACATTGTGCTAAGTAAAATAAACTGGTTACAAAAAGATAAATACTGTATGATTCCACTTATATGAGGTCTCTAGAGTAGTCAGGTTCACAGACACAGAAAGTAGAATGGTTTCCAGGGACTAGGGTTGGGCCGGCTGGGGACTTATTAAAAAAAAAAAAAAAAATGACTCAGGAGAATAGGCTCTGGGATAGAAACAGAAATGAGGTGAGCAAATAAAAAAGAGTGAAAATAAAGGAAAGGTTTGAGGTAGACAAACAGGAACTTGAAGTTGTCATTGGATGAGATTTGTCTCAGCAGAAGGTCTGGTGGGGCCCAAGGAGGGTGGAGGTGTGTTGCAGACCTGAGCAAAGAGGTCTGGAGCCTTGTAAGGAAAAGATGTGTGAAGATCAACAGGAAATGAATGAAGGAGGTGCTAAGTGGCAAGATGTGCTCAGCGGAGGCCAGTTGTATGAGGGCGTAGTAGATGCATCACTGTGTTTGGGTCTATCTCCAGCTGTCTAGAAGTAGAAGTGGAGAAAGCAGACAGGGTGTTGGTGGTGATCCTGAACTGAGGTCAAGGTGGGAGTGAGGGGAACTAGCCTAAGGTGCTGACAAAGTCTGAGCAGGGCAGGGCAGGGCAGGACAGGACACACTTTCTGTCTATATTTATGTTTGCCAGGGGGTCTTTGGAGGTGGCTCTGCTTTGGGGGAGTGAATTGTGAGGGGGCAGGGAGGCCTGTGGTTGTCATTTGCTGTAGGATCTGAGTTCTAAGGTCTGTCTTGCCCCTAGGAAGCCTCAATCAGTACTGGAACACATGTAATGTAAAAGCGTTGAGGAAAATTCTTACAGATTGATTGTTTTGGGGTGAATGAAATATGCAATGCTAGCTTTCAGGACAAGTCTAAAGGGTCGTTAAGACATTTTCACACAGTTTTCATATTTACAGTGAGATGTTCTGGTTTGTCTTCAGCCTTCATAGAAGGAAGTAACCTGGGACACAGCTCGAATTGACCGACTTATTGTAACTAGACTTTAACTGTTGCAGAAACTTGCATGTAGTAATTCATGATTGCAAACCATGTGCCGTGCAGATTCCTCTCCTGCAGAACCTTCCTCTGCAAACTTCCTGGCTGGTCTTGTACATAGCTTTGCTCTTTACTGCTTGGGATTACACCGAAAGGGCCAGTTTTGAGAGCTCAGCGAATTTTACCAGTATTTGGGAAGGAAGAAAAAGACTGACGTTAACAAACTGAGAAGTATTAAAATGTTATCATTCTCCAGACTGCTTGTCAAAGAGGATTCAGTTCCAAATGTACTGCCCCCAGGAGTTGTGCTTGAATGAGAACAAATGAACGGGCAGTTATTTGGATACCTCAATAATGCAAGGCAGTTGGAAACTACCTCTCCTGAGGGAAGTTCAGGCAGGCAGGTCAGGCAGCATTATGGCCTCAAGATTGCTCAAGGAAGTTGGAGGTTCTCAGTTTTAATTCTGGACTTTCTGTATGACTGAATGTCTTAGTAATTGGAAGCTTTACTCATTGGAGAGAGAGAGAGAGAGAGAGAGAGAGAGAGAGAGAGAGAGAGAGAGAGAGAGAGAAGTTGCTCCACTTATTTATGCATTCATTGGTTACTTCTTGCATGTGCCCTGACCAGAGATCAAGCCCACAACCTTTGTGTATGGAGATGATGCTCTAACCACATGAATTACTTGGCCAAGGCAGTCACTGAGAGCTTCTGGAGTCACACATTTATTCTCTTTGTATCCCCACAGCCTGGCATCTATGTGTGCTTCTTGGATTTATGTAAAATAAGACACCACAGAAATTAGGTGGTGACAAGAGAGCACAAAACATTATCACTTGATAGGCGTGCCTCCTGGAAGGGAAAGCTACTGTGCCTGGGATAGTTTTGAGCAAGAGACTGCCTTCTGCAAGCACGCTGCTGGGGGTGGGCCCCCATTCCATTGCTTCCGGGTCGAACAGCCTCTCTGAGCTGGTGTCCTCATCTGTGAAATAGGGACAGTACGTGTGTACTCGTACCTACTTCATAGATTATGATGTAGATGAAATGAGATTACATAGGCAAAACCTCAGCATGTAGAAAAATTACACAAATGCAAGGCAGAAGGGAGTCCTTTAGCTCCCTACTTTTTTTTTTTTTTTTAATTAGGGCAAAATAATTTTTGCCCTAATTCTTTTGAAGATTCGCTTTTCAGCCTTCCCTTGCAGCCTGCGTCTTTCTAAGTATACCAAATATGCAGGTATTGCTAAGCATAGAGAGGCTGTTAATTAGTTAATTTATAGAAGCGAGCACAGTGGTGCCCAGGCCTTGTACAACTTCTATACAGCCTTACTGAAAGAATGAATATTGCAAGAAATTTACTCTCAAAGTTTGGGAATTACAAAACATACCACTAAGCAAATAACTTAAAGAATTGCTGGATCCTTAAATTTTGAAAACATAATGAGTCACCAAAATTAATGAAAATGTCTGGAGGCCAGTGGTTCTCAAATTTTACTACATAAGAACCTTCTAATTCCCAAAGAGCCAGAATTGGTAGATCTAGAAGGAGTATAGGTGACAGCATCATTTTTTTTCCCCTTTAATTTATTCTACAGAGAGGTGAAGGAAGGGAAAAAGAGAGGGCAAGAAACACATCAAGTGGTTGCCTGACTAGGAATCCAACCAGTGACCTTTCAGTTTCTGGGTTGATATCCAATCATCTGAGACACACCAGTCAGGGTCAAGGTCAGGTGACAGCATTTTAAGCCCATCTCCCAGATGGTCCTGAGACAACACTTCAGGGCAGCTAAAGGCCTTCACTAAGAAAATCAAGGGTTACTTAAAAATGTGATGGGTAAGAATCCCCCTTTTGGTTGTTTGTTTTGTTTTTGTTTTCACTTTTAGGCTTCTTTCTTTTCTCTCCAGTGGGTAAAAGAATGTAGGATTGAAATGACCTTAGTCATAGACTGAGCTGGGAGAATCTGGGCTCACGCTTAAAGGATTTGCCCTAAAGATCTAGGCTTATTCAGACACACTATACACCTGCAAATCACCCACAAGAACTGTTCTTTTCAATTGTTAAGCTAGGAGCCTATCTGTTTCTCAGTCTGGCATTTCAGGAGGATTGTATTGTCTCCTTCAGGATTAAAGGAAGAAATATTCTGCAGTGCCTCCATAAATAATTCAATACCCTAGGAGGTTTCCTGTGAGCCACAAAAATATGACTTGTAGCCACAGTCCAAATACAAGAAGCATTCATTTAGATCAGCACTAAAAGTAGATTAGTAGGAAATAAATGCTAGATCCTTCAGTCTGCAGGGGAGAAGTTTCTGTGTATTTCTATTGTTTCTCTAAGAAATTAACCTCTCCTGAAGCCCGGCCTCTGCATTTACTCTCCAGTTAAGTTAATCGGTCTGTTCCATCCAGTCACGGTGCGACCGGACATCGCATACCTTCTCCACTAATTTGTTGTGGTGAGTGTTGCCTTGAAAAGGTCTTAGGATTCAATTATTAATCAGAACCAATTTAACAGGCTATTGATGCCAGGAATGAAAAATTTACAATTTGCAAAGCGGGATAAGCTGATCAAGAGGATGGCACGTTTTCACAGGAAATACACTAAGCTTCCCTTGCATTTTTAAAGCGCTTACCGCGGTTGACAAAGGCACAGAGAAAGGTGTGTCTGGGTGGCTACCTCACGACTCCATAAAGAGTCATTTTGAGGAAGTTATAAACCATAGCAGTCTTAGTTTACTTATTTTTTATTTTTAAAAGATTTTATTCATTATTTTTCAGAGAGAAGGGCAGGAAGGGAAGAAGAAAGGGAGAGAAACATCAATGTATGGTTGCCTTTAACATCAATGTATGGTTCCCTTTCACCTGCCTCCAGCTAAGGACCTGGCTGGAGACCTGGCTTGCACCCTGGTTATGTGCCCTGGCTGGGAATGGAACCAGTGACCTTTGGGTTTGCAGGCCGGTGCTAATTCATGAAGCCACACCAGCCAGGGCTCAGCAGTTTTAGTTTAAATAAAGTTTTCTTTCTTTCTTTTTTTTTTTTTTTAATGAAGTTTTCTTAACCTGGAAGGGCCAAGTTGCTATCCTCTCTGTTGAAAATCTAATTTAAAATGTACCC
Organism: Noctilio leporinus; assembly: GCA_004026585.1. Classification (NCBI taxonomy): domain Eukaryota; kingdom Metazoa; phylum Chordata; class Mammalia; order Chiroptera; family Noctilionidae; genus Noctilio; species Noctilio leporinus. The sequence continues at coordinate 38,448 of PVIW01010859.1, forward strand.
CTACAAATGCTACATAGAGAAACAGTGCTACAGAAATGGTATTTTCTGCACATAAATCTGCTTTATTCTCTCCTCATACTAAAGCTATGAAAAGCTACAAGCTTATTAAGTGTCAGACTTCACATAGGAGGGTGATTAATGACTTAAATCATTTGCAATATGCTGGAAATATAGACAATCTATATTGAGAGTGAGAAGCTGTGTTCTTTTTTTTAAACTGAATTTATTGGGAAGATTTGGTTAATAAAATTAAGTAGGTTTTTAGGTGTGCAATTCTCTAAACCATCATCTGTATACGGCATTGTGTGTTCAGTCCTCTTCCATCACCATTTCTCCTCCTTTATCCTTTTCTACCTTCCCTAACCCCTTTCTCCTGGTAATCACCATACTGTTGTCTGTGTCTGGGGTTTTTTCTCTTTTGCTAAATCCCTTTACCTTTTTCACCCTGTCCCTTAATATGTTGTCTCTGACAGCTGTCAATCTGTTTTCTGTATCTATGAGCCTATTTCTATTTTGCTTATTAGTTTATTTTGTTCATTAGATTCCATACATGAGTGAAATCATAGGGTACTTGTCTTTCTCTGACTGGCTTATTGCAGTTAGCATCATACTCCCCAGGTCAATCTATGCTGGAAAAAAAAAAAAAAGTATGCTTTTTTCCCCTTTTTTATGGCCATAGTGTAAATGTACCACAGCCTTTTAATCCACTCATCTACTGATGGGCACTTGGGCGCTTCCAAATCTTGGCTATTGGCAGTAATGCTGCAATAAGCACAAGGTTCATATATTCTCTTTCAAGTTAGTGTTTTGGGTTTCATAGGATACATTCCTATAAGTGAAATCATAGGATCATGAGGCAGTTTCAGTTTTAATTTTTTGAGTTATCTCCGTACTGCTTTCTACCAATGTGCATTCCCACCAACAGTGCAGGAGGGTCCCCTTTTCTCCACATCCTCTTCAACACTTGTTTATTGATTTATCGATGACAGCCATTCTGACAGGTGTGAGGTGGCCACTGGGTGTTGTGGGTCTGGGGCCTCTTGGCAGGGGCTCTGGCAGACAAATGTCAGATGCTATCTGTGACTGGCCCTGGGAAACCTGTTTGGAGTTACAAAGTGGTCCACAGTTTGTGGCTGCCTCTACTGAGCCTAGGTGTGCACGGGAAGGACCAAGCTGGGCATCAACACTGGTTTTTACCAGCACCAAGCCCAAGGGCAGTAAAAGTCTCAAGGCACTTTGAAATCTGCTTCTGTCTGTTTTCATCTGTTGGCTGACTGTTAGGCTCAGTCACTGAAAGGGCCTCTGGCAGTATATGATTTAGGTTCTCAGTGAGTCACCAGGCAGGGGCAAGTTGTGTTCACCAGATTGCTACGGGTTCAAACTTGGTGCCAGTGCGGGGTGTGTGGCTACTCAGCACATGTCCCAGGGAATACCAAGTCTAGCTGCCATGCATTGGGTGCACATACACATTTGTGGTGAGGCAGAGTCTCATAAATCATTAGCGTGAGGACAGCAGTATATCAGGCCCAAACAGACCAAGATTTGGCTGTGTGAAGGGAGGACCTCGCACTAGTTTTGTTGCCCTCCTAGAGCAACACAACTCAGTCTGTCCCAGATTCTGCCAGGAGCCCGATCTCAGTAGGGCTGGGACACTGGGACTCGGGAGAATAGGGTTAATGGGCATCTGGTGAGGGGGTGGTGCCAGTCAGGCCTGGGGTAAGGTGAATGTAGTGGCCCTCACCCCAGAGCCACACAACTTAGTTTGTCCTGGCGTCTGCCCAGACCCCAGCAGGGCAGTCACCAATAGTTTGGGGTGGGGTTGGTGGGGGATTGAGGGGCTGCTGAGAGCCCCAAGAGTGGGGCCAGCAGGTCTCCTATGAATCTCTTTGTGTTTTTATGTTTAGGGTTTCCCCTGCCCCATGGATGAATGGGTAGTAAGATTGAAAGTAGCTTCAGCCATAGATTGGGAATACCACATCCCCCAAATTAGTTTCACCCCCAGCATCATAAGATAATTAATGTAATCATTTCCATGTTAGAGGAGACTGGTGCCAGCAAAGCCAGCTGCATAATTTGCAGGCCCAGTGCTAGGTGCAAATTGTCTAAAAAGTCGAAAAAAGTGCCATTAAATGTATTAAGGAGCAAAAAAGGGGATGGATGTAATACAACAACAATAAAATAAAAAGAAAAAAAAAGAAAAAAATGTATTAAAATACAAAGATTTCCCCCTTTTATTATAGTCTCTCTCTTGCCTTGTCATAGTATTTGTTTTTATTCACTTTTTCATTTTCCTTATTGTGGTAAAATATACATAACATAAAATTGCCATCTTAACCTGTTTATGTTTATGCATTACAGGTATATCTTGTACATTTTAAAAAATATTTTATTTATTTATTTAGAGCTGGAAGGGGGGTTGGGAAAAGCAGGAGAGAAACATCAAGTGTGGTTGCCTCTCACACACCCCCAACTGGGAACCTAGCCCACAACCCAGGCATGTGCCCTGACTGGGGATTGAACTTGCAACCCTTTGGTTCACAGGCCGGCACTCAATGCACTGAACTGCACCAGCCAGGGCTGTCTTGTACATTTTTTTTTCTTTTAATTTTATTGTTGTTGTATTACATCCATCCCTTTTTTTCTCCCCTCTGTCCCCCTCCCCACCCACCCTTTCCCCCCAATGTCAATCCCACCTGTTGTCCATGTCCATGGTTCCTTTATACTAGGTTCTTGTCTAAGCTGCTCCCCTTCTTTGCCTCTGCCTCCCCCCTCCCCCCTCCCCCTTTCCTCCTGACCACTGCAGGCCTATTCCTTGTATTCATACACTTGGTTCTGTTTTGCTTGTTGTTAGTTTTGCTCATTATTGTCCCGTAATGGGTGA
>PVIW01010860.1:0-41274 GCA_004026585.1 Noctilio leporinus
GATTCTTTGGGTATAGTCCAAGTAGTGGAATTGCTGGATCAAAAGGCAGTTCCATTTTTAGTTTTTTAAGGAAACCCCATACTGTTTTCCACAGTGGCTGCACCGGCCTGCATTCCCACCAACAGTGTATGAGGGTTCCCTTTGCCCCGCATCCTCGCCAACACTTGTTGTTTGTTGATTTGCTGATGATTGCTATTCTAAGAACTAACAGTTCTTAACTAAGGATTGTTTTGTCCTCCAGGAGACATTTGGTAATGTCTTGAGATATTTTTGGTTGTCACACTTGTGGGGATGTTACCGAAATCCAGTAGATAGAGGCCAAGACTGCTACCAAATATCCTATAATGGAGTTTGCAATCCTTTGAAGATTCTGTATGTTATTAGAATGCATAATTATTGCCCTGGCTTAGTAACTCAGTTGGTTAGAGTATAGCCCCAATGTGCCAAGGTGTCAGATTCAATCTCCTTTCTTGGACTATATGGGAAATAATGAATACATAATGGGTGAAACAAGGAGTCAATGTTTCCCTCAGTTCAGTAAATTTTAAAAATAAAAAATTAAATGTGCATTAATAAATTGCTAAGTGTACTAAACATGGATCTCTCCATATGTAGAGAGAAGTATCTAGCACACACATGTACATAATGCACATTTATGTTAGTATGTTGTTGTTGGATATGAAAGTCAACTACACTGAAATAGAGGGGAAAACATTTTTAAGTTGATTGTACCCACTCCGTATACCCTCACATGTGTCTTTCACAGGCCCAGTTAAGTTGCTATCTTCTCCATGAACATTCCTTGACTCCCTCATTCAGAATTAATTTCATTTCTTCTCTGAATTCTCTTGATGCCTTATCTGATCCTCTTAAAATTCCTTTTACTATTCACCTTGGTTTCATAATTTTATTTACAAACAAGTCTTTTCTCCCTCACTAGGTAAAATCTTCTTGAGAACAAACATAACTTTTTCCAACCATTATCTTCTAGGGTGTTTTCTTTTTTCTAGGATGTTTATCTTTTATTATGTTATTACAGTTGTCCCAATTTTTCCCCTTTGCCCCTTCTGCTCAGTACCTCCCTTCCCTCCAGCAATGCCTCCCTCTCTTAGTTCATGTCCATGGGTTGGTCATACACAGAAGTTCTTTGGCTTCTCCATTTCCTATGCTATTCTTAACATCCCCCTGTTTACTTTGTACCTACCAGTTATGCTTCTTGATCCCTGCACCTTTTAGTGTATTTTCTAACGGATATATCTATGGCCCAAAGATTTTAAAAATAATATAAATACATTACACATTGGCCTACAACTTAAAAAAAAATAAGACTATGCCACAAATATTTTTCCAGGAGAGTACATACGAATTTTTCTTAACTTTGTCAACAACTGCCTAGGATCTAATATAATCAACTCATTCACACACTGAGTTCTACAGCAACTCACCTAGAGGACTCACAATTCTTCCTTGAGTTAATTAGGAAGCATTCTGTGCAAATAAAATACAATTTCTAGCCCAACCTAATAGGCATTTTTGCTCCCTGTTAATTCTATTTTGACAATTTTGTTCTGATTCAGTCAGTTTTGTGGACCACTCTGGGTCAGGACCTGGTGATTATTTGGTGGTTGTGGTGGTGATTCCAAGGAGTAAGAAGTGTGGTAGAGGGAGGTGTCAGAAGACAGAGGAGAGAATAGACTGTTGTAAGAGGGCAGACAGAAGCCTCAGAATTTGGGGAATGGGACTCAGTGGAGCACAGCCATTTTCCTGAGAGATCCCTAATTTCTTAATATTTAAATAGCTATGACCATTTTGAGCACCAAGGAGATGAGAAGCATTTTGACCATAGGATGGTGACAGGAAAGCTTACAGACAGGGCTGTGTGAAATTCTGCCAGTGGACAGGATTGGTCACCATACCCACAGCATCAAAGGCCACGGACAGGGATTTACAAATAAGGTGGCAGCCATTAAAAAGGAGAGGGCACATGGTTGGAAAGAGAGTGAGAGCACAAGCACCCCATCAGCTGGCCACGGGGTTGGGCATGTAAGAAGGTGTCACGCAGTTCTGAATTAAAAACTGAAAAACACCCTGAATGACATGGGCAAAACCTCCATAATCGAAGGGATGAATGGAAGCTGTCGGTAAAGCTGAACTGTACCTGGGAAATAAGCCACAAACTTCTATTTCCCTAAAAAAGATGGTACCTCTGATTTTTCTGTTCTGAAACTGGCCTGATTAGTCAGGACTACGTGTTTTGGGGTGTTTTAAAGGGAGTGGGACTTAACAGCAGAACTCCGCCATTAATCTAAATCTGTATAACCTTTAAATAAACAATTCCTTTCCTTTTCACCAACTTTCGGTATTAAGAGTTATACTTTTGGTGGCAGAGATGAGCCCATCACAACTAAAAGGCCCGTGGGTTCTGTTTCACTATCAAATAACACTAGGAGTCACGCGTGTAACTCCCCTTGGAGAATTGACAGAATTCTCCTTTGAGCATCTTTCTACATAAGAATTTGATTTAATAATCAACACACTAGAAGAAGCCCTAAGTGGGCCTAGATGAAGATATTACTTCTGTTAAATGTCTTTTTAACAGAAGAAAGAAATGGTGCATGAATAAAATGGCATCTACCTGACAGGTTCCTATAAAAGTATAGAGCTGCTTTTCTTCTAGATCTGATTTTGACTGTTTTTTAAAAACAGAGAAGAGTAGGAGGTGAAAACAGCTTGTTCTCCCCACCCAATTTACTTGTTTCAAACACCTCAAATTACTCATTTAGGCTTTACTAACCAAGCTTCACCTGTTTCCCATGGAGATGAGTGCTTCTTTTTTTGTTGAAATTTATTTCCAGGACTTCTTTTCAAGCTGACAGCTGTCACTTCAAAATAAATTGTTACTTTGCAGCACTTACTTAGCAGTTAATACTGACTTAAAGTGCATTTTCTTATTTATCATTTAGGTACTTGGCACCTAAATGATATTTGGAGTATAAGGCAAATTTTATTGTTAGATCTGCACACTCACTCGTTCATTCATTCAAGGATTTATGATGAATTTGTTAGTAGTGTTGGCTGTAGTATCATGATAAACAAACGAAATATGAACCATGGTCTCATATGTGTGGGTACAACAAACACATATGTGTAGGTGCAATGAACAAAAATGTATACCCTATTTCTCTGATTCTAAAATGCACATTTTTCACATTTTACCAGGACTTGTCTTATAACTGATGGTGTACTATAGTTCACTTGGCAGCATTTTTTTACTTCCTTAACGGCTCATAAAATAATTGTGTTTTATAATTAATGGCATACTAGAATTGAAAAAATGCATATATGTGTATAAAATCATAAGTGTATCTATGTTTTTGAGTGACCTTGTGTGTCACAAGAATGATTTGAAGATTTAATAGAAGTGTACCTTTGCTATATCTAAAGGGCAAGTTTTTGTTTTATTTTGTTTTGAAGATTTTACTATTTTTAGAGAGACAGGAAAGGAAGGAGGAAGAAAGGGAAAGGAACACCAATGTATGGTTGTCTTTCGCTCACCTCCAGGGGGAACCTGGCTGGAGAACTGGCTTGCAGCCCAGTATATGATCTGACTGGGAATTGAACCAGTGACCCTTGGGTTTGCAGGCTGGAGATCAGTCCACTGAGCCACACCAGTCAGGGCTTGCTTTCTTTTCATTCTTACTTTTTTAAAATATAATTTTAAAAGTTCTCTAATCAAAGGAATTTCAAGTAAATAAAATGATGTCTTTTTTGTTTGTTTCTCTTCAGCATACTTTGGCACATTATGGCTTTGTAACAGGTACTGGAAAAAAATACTTGTTAAATGATTATTTAATAATGAAATCTTAAGAAATCATTGGTTAGGAAGGAAACTATTTTAAAAAGATGAAAGTCCACTCTTTAAAAAAAGCACTAAACAAGAGGATTTTTTCTAAACTTATGTGGCAATTCATTCCAATTTAAAGCAACTTTGAGTGTCAATAAAATGCATTTTTAAAAAATTTTATTGTTGTTGTATTACATCCATCCCCTTTTTGCTCCCCTCTGTCCCCCTCCCCACCCACCCATTCCCCCCAAAGTCCTGTTGTGCATGTCCATGGTTCCTTTATACTAGGTTCTTGTCTAAGCTGCTCCCCTTCTTAAAATGCATTTTTATATAATTCAGCAAATGTCTCAAACAGTAGTGAAAATATCACATTCTTTAATATTAGTCCAAATTATATTTTTGGTTTAATAAATTTGTCACTAGCATGAAATAATGGCACAGTTTTCTAAGCAAAGAATAATTTGTGGGTCTACCCAAGTTTCTTATTATTTAAATACATTTAACTTTTAAAGTTATCCTTGCACACCTTATCTATCCCATGAGCTCTGTGGTTTGTCCATGGTGGGAGAAAAAGGAAACTTGAGAGTTGTTTTAAGTAAATACTGATGGACTGTGCTATCCTGAGTTGGCTGTTTAAGCATTTCATGAATTTATTCATTCATACTGTTTTTTTACTCAGTATTTATTGAGCTCTTTACTTATATCAGAAACTGCCTTAAGTGTTGGGGATACAGCAGTGAACAGATTTGACAAGGTTCTGCCCTCAAAGAACTTAAGCAAATACATAAATCAGGTAATATGCTGTCATGATTAAAAAAAAAAAAAGCTGTGAGAGAAATAAGCAGAACGATTTGTAGAATTACTGAGGGGACAATGCACAGCACTGGGAGAGGGAGGACTGCTCGCAATGCTCAGGGAAAGCCTCTCTCTCTCCAAGGAGGTGACATTTGAAGAAAGATTTGAAGTACAAGTCGGAGAGGCCTTCCTGGAAAACAAAACAGCAAAGGCAAAAAGACTGAGTCAGGAAAGACCTTGATGGGCTTGAGAAAAAAAAAAAAGGAAAGCAGATGGTTGAAACTCAGAAAAGTCAGATATAGAGATAAAAAACCTGAAGTCCTGGGTGGGTATATGGCAACCAAACCCAGGCATTTAGGGAGTGGAGGGAGAGAGACTTACAAAGGTCAGCAACTAGCTGGCTCACAGGAGGAAGATAAGGGGCTTCATTTTCTTCTGTAAAATGCAGATAATCTCACGTGAAGAGAAAAAATAATAAAAAATAAAAATAATTTCTATTAGATGTACCATGTTGTTGCCCAGTGTGGTCTGACTTGAAAGTTGACTTGAAAACTGAACTGCTTCAAGATAAATATTGGTATGCCTATTGGTGAGGAAATACATACAGAAAGGTTGAGTAGTTTGTGCAAAGGTCACACAGCAGGACTGAGCTGGAATACAAACCCAAGCATCTGACTCCAAATCCCATTTTCTAAACTTGCTGCAAAACTATCAGAACTTCTAGTTGGTCTTGTTACGCCTTCCTAAATCTTCATGGTTTCTCTGCTGAATTCAGCTTTTAATTGTCCTCTTTCAATATGAAAGTATTGTATCCATAGACAATGGAATACTAACAAAGTGGATTAATATATGTGGACATGGATAGAAACCAAAGTCTATTATGGATGCAGAAACAGTAATGTGCAAAAAAATTGTGTAAAATATGCTTATATTTTCATAGAAGGGAATATACATTCATATATGGTATTAATCAGAGTTCTAGCAAGAGATGACACACTGAGATAAGGTTAATGCAGGGACTCTTTAAAAAGGGTCAAAGAAAACAAACCAGTCAAGAGGAAGCCCTCAGGAATAGCTAGGTGCAGCAGTTTACCACTGTCTAGCTGAGAAGAGCGAGCTGTTAGCAGTCCCAGCCTGAGGGGACCAGGGAGGACCCTGTTACCAGAACCCAGAGTGTTGTAAAACTTGGCTGCTCAACAGGAACTGTGGCCTTCTGGGGAGGAATGGAGCCACTACTAATTCCCAGATTCAACCAGGAAGAAAGCTGGGAAAATCAACACCCCTACCTTCCCCCTCCTACCTCTGATCTGCTGGTTGGTAATCCCCACTCCGCCACCGCCCACAGGAAGAAGCTTGAGAGCTAAGGAGTTTACTGATTGCCCATAAAATCCGTCTTCAGGGCAGAGAACAGAGAAAGAGCGAGAGAGGAAAGGAAGGGGCAAACGGAGACTATCTCCATGTATAGAATATTTCTGGAAAGATTCACAGGACAGTAGGTTCTGATGGAAGCAAGAGACATTTTTTAAAACACGTTTTATTCTTAGAACAATTTTAGAGTTATTAAAAAATTGTAAAGATAGTACAGAGTTGCCAAATACCTCATACCTAGTTTCCTCTACTATGAGCATCTTAAATTTGTTTGGTATATTTATCACAAATAAAAAAATAATATTGGTACATTATTATTAAAGTTAATTATTCGGATTTCTTTAGTTTTTACCTAATGTCATTTTTCTGTTCTAGGATACCACGTTACATTTAGTTGTTATGTTTTGTGTTTTGTTTTGTTTTTTTTTTTAATTGATTTTAGAGAGGCTGGGGTGGGAGGCAGGGTAGAGAGAGAAAAAAAAAACATAAATATGTTATTCCACTTATCTACCCAGTCAATGGTTGATTCTTGTATGTGCCCTGACTAAGTATTGAACCCACAACCTTGGCATATATGTATAGAGACGACATTCTAAACAACTGAGCTACAGGGCTGTTGTGTTTTCTTAGGTTCCTCTTGGTTATGACAATTTCTCAGACTTCCTTTGTTTTGATGGTCTTGACAGTTTTGAGAAGTAGTGGCCAAGTATTTTGTAGGATGCTCCCTTACTAGAATGTGTCTGTTTTTTCTCGTAGTTAAATTGGTGTTATGGGTTTTGGGAGAGAAAAAGTACAGAGGCATTTTCATCATATCATACTAAGAATACATAGTAGCAACTTGATTTATCATTGTTGACACTGACCTTAATCATTTAGTTGAGGTAGTATTTATTAGGTTTCTCCACTGTAAAGCGACTCTCTCCCACCTCCACCCCCTTTTCTATACTGTACTCTTGGGAAGGAAGTCACTTTATGCAGCCCATAGTTAAGGAGTACTTGAAAGAAGAAAATATACATAAATAGCTTAAAATTATGCAAGAGACATTTGTGTCCCCTACTCCCCATTTATTTGTTTAATCATTTATTTACGTCAGTATGGAATCAGAGTATTTATTTTATATTTTGCATCATGACCCAATACGATTTTATTTTGTTGGTCAAATTGTTTAAGCTTTGTCCATTAGGGAGCCTTGCCAGTTGGCTGGTATTCCTTTGACAAGCTCTCAACATGCAGGGTGGCTCTGTTTTTTGTTTTGTTGCACTGCCTTACTTTCTGGCATAACAAGATGCTCTAAGGTTTCCTGGTTTCTTTCATTAGAGAATTTTGCTACAGATAAAGATGGAAATAAGTATGCCCTTTGCTATTGAAATATCATTGCTTCTAGGCCTTATCAGTTGATAGAGCAAAGTAATACATATATGTGAGTATATTATGAAATAATATTATGTAACATTTTATATACTTGCACGTCTATTTCCCTTGCCAAATTTGGGGAGTTTTTCTTCATTATTCTTTCATACAAGTTTTCCATTTCTTGCTCTTCTTCTTCTCCTTCTGGAACTCCTATGATTCTAAGGCTGGCATGTTTAAAGTTGTCCCAAAGTTTCCTAAGCCTTTCCTTGTGTTTTTCAATTCTTGTTTCCTTATTCTGTACTGGTTGACTGTTTATTTCTTCCTTATGTTCCAAATCATTTATTTGAACCTTGGTTTTCTACCCTTCACTATTATTTTTGCGTGGATTTTTCTTCACTTCACTTAGCATAGCCTTTACTTCTTTCCTTCTGCTTTTGCCATACTCAAGCATGTCTGTCAAGCCTGTGAGCATCTTTATCACCAATGTTTTGAACTCTGAGTCTGTTAGGCTGGCTATCTCCTTGTTGCTTAGTTCTCCCACTGGAACCTTGATCTGCTCCCTCTTTGGAGCCATACTTCTCTGTCTCCTCAACTTGACAGACTCCTGTGTTTGCCTTTGTCTTAGGTAGAGCTGTTGCTCCTGTTACGTGGAAAGAGGTGGGGCCTTAGGTATTTGTCAGTCTGGGGCAACCCATTTCACCATGTGGTGCTGTATGTGGGGAAGGGGTCTGAGAGGGAACAATGCCACCTGCTTGGCACTCACCCCGTTTCCAGGTACTTCTCCACTTCCTGTAGGGTGCCTCTCTAGCTATTGCTCTGGCTATGGTTTCCAGAGTGGGTGGGTTTGCAGACGTTCTAGGACTGTGGGGGCCTCTAAACAAGCAGACTCTCCTGAGAGACTGGCAGTTTCTTCCCCCGCCCCAACCCCCACTGGTTTTCACAGGCAGAAGCAATAAGGCTCTATTTCCCCCATGGTGTTGGAACCACAAGCTGTGCGGTCTGGTCTGGTGCTGGGAGCACTCCCCAGGTGTCCTTCCCACTGGCCTGTAAAAGTCTTGCCAACAACTTCTATCGTGCGTTTTTAAGCTTGCAAGCCTCATCAGGTATGGCATCAGATGTCTGATTAGGACATTGTTCCTTGGCAAGTGTTTTTCTCAAGCAATTCCTGCGAATCCAGGCTCATTAACACATTCCAACCTGGCTGCCTCTATACTCTGACAGTAAGAAGCTAGGAAAATTACTTGGTAAGTGGAACAGAGAGACGGAGATGGCTGAACAAACTGGCCAAGCAATTTACAGCCAGGTGCAGATGGTCACCAGGGCAGGGAGCAAAACTGGGAAAAGAAGGACCTGGTCCCCAGGATAACCTTCCCTCCCCTGGCCTTTCTTCTCTGGAGAAAACATCTGAGGCCTCACTTGTGTTTCAGCTCCAGGCCCAGGAAAAGGGCAAAACCAGATGGGCTATGTCAGAACCAACTGCAATGACTAAACACCCCTTACCCTGTCACCGACCCATTGTTGGACACGTGACCCTGAAAGGGTGCACCGCAACCTGGAGAAGTGCTGAATATTCTACTAAAACCCTTTCCTGAGACCTCCCCTAAGATTCTTGCCTGCAAGAGGAAGGAATGCCTCAAGACAAAGGATACAACTGCACTCTCCCTCTGGGGAGCAGCCTGAGCCATTTCCTTTCCCATCTTCTTACCCCACCCCCCACCCTTACTTCTTTCCTCACAGGCACATGTTTCCTAAACACTAAGGCAATGGGCAGCTGGCAGCTGGCAGCTTGTCCCAGGCTACTCCCCTGACCCTGTCCCTAAAGCCCTCTTTTCTCTGACTTCCCAGTGAGCTTAGGCAGCCCAGCCTAGGCTCTCCTGTTGCTGCTTCTATGCTAAGACCTTCCTTGTTTTACCACCCCCAGCTTCAGTAAATGTATCCTCATAGTCACCTGGATTTGTGTAGTGAAATCTTTCCAAGGCAAGAACCTACTTACTACAGTCGGCCTTAAGGAGACCTGTTCAGGGCCGGGTTCCTGTCCGGTAACCTCAGGACAGCTCTAATCAACTGAGCTACCAGAGAGCGTTTAATTGAAGAACTCCTGCCTCCTTTTTTTCTGGGGCAGTGAAGTATAGACCCAAACCTAAGCAAATGTTTTAAGGCTTCTGATTAAACCAGACTGTATCCATCTGAACCTGATTTTTCCATCCCCAATTTCACACATTATAGGGATAAGAAAGCACATTTACTTTCTGTAATTCTTAGTGCTGTGTAGCTTGAGTCAGAATTCATTTTATTTACCTCTCCTCCATTTTTACATTCAGACTGAGAGTGATGTTGGAGACAAGCACGTGGTGATCAGAATTGTGCCAGTGTCACTTCAGCTCCTCCTTCGTTGGGGCCCTCAGCACTAGCTGGAGGCATTTCTGTTCCCCTGGTGAGCTCTTCTGTCTGTTCTCAACAGGTGACTCCATATTTTTTTAATTAAAAAATAAATTAAAAAAAAAATATATGTGTGTGTGTGTGTGTGTGTTGATTTTGGTAGAGAAGAAGGGAGAGAGAGAGAAAAAAAAAACAAAAACCAAAACAAAACATCGCTGTGAGAGAGAAACATTGATCAGGGCCCTGATCTGGGATAAAATGTGGAACCTACGTTTGTGCCCTGACCAGGAATTGAACCTGCAAGCTTTTCGTGTAATGGATGACTCTCCAACCAAGTTACTCCAGCAAAGGTGCCTCCATATATTTAAAATCCAGTCCCAAAGATCTTTTGTCACTCCCAGTAACTCTTCAACTTCACAAAGAAAGCAGGAGTCATTGGGAGGAAACTCCTTTATTGGAACCTACAAAGTCACTTGTGCCCTCTGTCCACTGCAGTAGGAAGGGGGGTTTCTTGTACTACCCAAGCTGATCACTTTACCTGTGTCCTAGTTCCTATCCATTCAGCTTCTCACAGGCTATTCATTGATCATCCTCTGCCTCTCCTGTTATCCTCAGGCTCTTTCTGTCTTTTGGATACAACTACAAATGAAAAAGGCCTGCCACAGTGTCTGGTACTTAGCTCCCAGTACACAGCAACAGTCACTGCCATCCTTATGGCCAGGAAGGTGTTGACAGAGGAAGGGAGAAACTAATGTCCCAAATGACCTCAATGACCTCAGCCAGACCATTTTCTGTGTCTGATCCCAGGATTCTTTATCTGTGGAGTGAGATAAAGGGATTAGATGGCCTCCTGCTCCCTGCTGGCTCCAACTGCTGTGTCAGTTTCTGCCCGGTTGACACACCTATTGGCTTTCTATACCTGTTGTGACCTTGTTACCTTCAAGTGTCTATAAATTTTGTGCCATCATGTTGGCACATTATTTCCATTTGCTGGGTAATATTTTACTGTAAGGAGGATGTACTTACTCTCTTTCATTGTGGGCATTTGGATTATTTTCAGTTTTTAACTCTTCCATAGATACAGAAGTAAACCTCTTTAAAGCTACATCCTTGAATGTCATCTTAATTTTTTCCCTAAGAATAAATTTTAGATATGGAATTGCCAAGTAATTGTTATTTATACATATGGCCCCAAAATGATACAGAAAGTAGCAAGTTATATTCCTATAAAAATAACTTTTCCTAATACCCTCTTTAACAGTTAGTTCTTTTAAATATTTGGTAGTTTAATAAGCAAAAGTGGGATCTTACACTTCATTTCCATTTCTCTGATTACTAGTGAGGCTAACATGTTACATGGTCACTTGTTTTTTTTTAATGTATGGTTCATTCATCTTTGCCAACTTTTCTATTGTTTGGTTTTGACTTCTATAGCCTATAAAATATTAATTATTAAATTAAATAAATGTCCTAGGGATAAGATAAAATGTGTACATGTATGTCTTGATAGTTGCAGATAACCAGATGCCAAAAAAAAAAAGCTCTATTGGAAAATATTTTGTGAATCAAGCTTTTAAAACCATGTGTGAACTAGGTGATTAAAATAATTCACATAAGTGATTCTTTTATAAAGAATGAGCCCTCTATGTAGTTTATATGTTGCATAAGTACCTCAATATAGTCAAAATGAATTTTCTTCTTTCAGTTGCATTCTTGACCCTGTTACTCTTCCTGGATTTCCCATCTTGGTGAATGGCATCCCATCCATCCAGTTTCCAAGACAGAAATTTAGAATCCATCCTTGATTCTGTCTCCTTTGTTGCCTTTGATGCCATTCTGTCCAGCCTGCTGGGTGAATAACTCTCTAATTCTTCTGCTTCTCCACATTTGCACTACTCTGCCTTGGTTTACACCCAAGGCTATATAGCCTCCTAACAAATTTCCCTGCTTCTTGTTTCCATAGTGTAGTGATCTGCAAACCAACCAACCCCCTCCACCACAACCAAAAAACAACAAAAAAACAGTTGTAGTAATGCAAATCAGGCCCATCCTTAGGTTAAAGTATTCTAATGGCTCTCCATTGCATTAGCCCTCTCCTTCCAGGGACCTCTCTTTCATCTCTGAGCTCACTTTATCTCTGGAACTTTCTCCCTTTCTCCATTTCTAGCTTCTGCCTTGGTTTAGCTGGCCCTTTAATTATCCTTAATAGCCAAAAGCAAGGTTAGATGGTCTTCCTACATAAGTTCTTAGGACCTTCCTTATGTATACTTACCAAACTGAAGGGTGCTTGTATGAATCCACTATAAGGTTATGAACTCCTTGAGCGTAGTCAAATCCGACTGAGTTTCAGCCCTGGCTCCATTATTTTCTATCTTTTTGACCTTGGGTGTTAGATTTAAATGTAATACCTGGTACATAGTAAGCACTTGAAAAGTGTTAGCTATCATGGTTGAGTTTTGGAGCCCTGGGGAGTAGCATTTTGAGTTGCATTTCAAAAAAAAAGGTACATGAGTGTATGTATATATGTTATTGGATGTTGCAAGGAATAGTTAATTTTATCTGTTAAAATTTTGTTCCTAGCATGCTCTTTTGAGTCACGGATTCTAGCTTTTAAGTGAGCTAAAGGTTGTTAGTTGGGAGAACAGCCAGGAAAAGTTATTCACGGCTTTTGAATCACATGTTGAACAAATCTGGCAACACAAACGTCAAGCTGCCTTCTGTTTCTAATCATTTTTCTCTCTAATTTAGTTTCTCCCACCAAAAGGGGTTATAACTGATTTTCATTGTGGAGTCCATGGAATATCTCACAAGATGCAAAGGCAATTGTTTTCAAGTAGATGGAACCCATATTGCTGACCATCACTGTTGACTTTCATCCAAGGTGTTGAACAATAGCAGTACTTCCTGAGACTGAGACTGATTTGAAGGAATTTCAAAGATCTTGGCTGTGAAAAAGCTTTCTTCTCACTCACACCCCTGAATTTCTTATATAAAAAAAAAGTGTGGCAGTATCCTACTTATGAAAACCTCTCCAAGAGCATACAGGTCAGTGGGTTGAACCACAAAGGCCTTGAACCTCTCTCAACTAGACTTCCATCAGAAAACCTTGCCTTCTTCCCTAAACTCTAAATGTTTCTTTCCTTTCATCCCTTCATTTCCTGGTACTTAACTCTCTCGTTCCCTTTGTTCTAACTTTGAAAACCCTTCCTCTTCTTGAGTTCCCACATTCTGCTCTTTCATCCACGGGTAACATTTTCTAAGCTTGTGCATTTGTCCCTGCTTGGAAATTTCTATAAAAAGAGGGGAATTCAGAAAATTTTTGTCAACATGAAAGCCCATATTTTGTAAAATAATAAACATTTATAAAAAAGAGAGGAAAATATCAAATATAGCAAAGAACAATAACCAGGAACAATGCTGTTCACCCCTCCTCTTTATATATCCAAAATGGACACATCGAGCCCAGGGAGTCTCACCAGCTCCTCCCTTAGTTTCCACATTTCTTCCTTGGAGATCTTACTATGCTTTTATTTATAGCATGCATTTGACATCATCTGTAGTTGTGCCAGTTCCTATTGTTCATGTTAACTCCAAGGAGAAATACGTTTCTTTAGAGGTGAAGATTGGACATGTTTCCTAACTTCTCACAAATATAAGGAAGTAATAATCATTCATTACATTGTTGTGATATCTAAATACAATGATAGAACTTCCTAAACCATAGCAAAGTGCTCAATGGTTAATTCATTTCTGTCTCTTCTTTGGTCTTGTGGTCTCCCGCATAGGTTTGATTCCCTGCTCTGCCACTTCCCAAGGAATTCAGGGAACATACCTATTCTCTCTATGCTACATTGTCCTTATCTGAAAATTGGGGATAATAAGTATTTACTTCAATAGGCTTCTTGCAATAATTAAATGAGGAGTAGGTAAAACAATTAGAACCTAGCACACAGTGAATACTTGACTATTGGCTATTACTATCCTAAAGTTCAATGTAGAAGGGATGTCTAGAAATGCTTAACATGAATTGGCAAAAAATTTATAGCATGGTCCCCCTAATTAACAGATATGCTGAGGTAACCTAGATCATTGTTTTCTACTCAATGGTTGTCTTCTTTTCTATTTAGTTTGACAATTTATCTTGTACTTGGACCTTGTAAACCATCTGCTGGATGAGTTCAAATTGCATTCATGCAATAAAAATCAAAAATTGTTTGGAAGACAAAAGCCAGAAGGAACTAGTAAATGGAATTATAATCAAATAGGAAAGGTGTTTAACAAGGGTGAATAAGAGATTCCCACTAGCATACCTACTGAAAATCTTAAGAGTTCTGGAAAAGGCAAAGTCATATGCTAACCTAATGTTAACATAATTATATTAGGAACAAATAGAAATGTTAACATAAGGTGAGGACCAATATAATGAAATATAAATATGGCTTTTTTTTCTGTCAAAGAGCTCATAATGTATTATAATCATCTCTTTAATCTGAGCAGTTATTTCCAGAAAAGTAAAATAAAATTAACTCATCAATATTGCTTTCTTTTTACATTTTTATTTTTAAAACTGTTATAATTTACAGAATTGACTAGTTTGATAAGGGCAAATAAGATAGATAGCAGTCCTCAGTCCCACCTGAGTTCCCCTGTCTAAAAGGCAACCCCTTTCAAATGTTTTAGCTGATTCTCCAATATGAATGCCTATATCTCTAAGTAATGTTCATGCAGTTCTGTTTAGTTTTTCCATTATTTTTACTATGTGAGATTAGAATTTAGTTCTCTTTCTTGTGTTCCCACCACTGCTAAACCTCTGCACACTTTCCATATCTCGATTTCCTGATATGGGGTAAATATTTTGGTTAGACAAACAGTATTTACATTATTATGATTATCTTCTATTCATAATGAAGCTATGTAGTAAGTCACTATTTTTCTTTATTTTCTGGCCTTTTTTGATCTTGTGCTATTTGCTTACTTTTCTTTCTTTTTAATTTATTTTTTACACTTTATTATCTATGCTATAACAGGTGTCCTGATTTTCCCTTTTTGCCCCAATCTACCCAGCAGCCCCCCCACTCCTTCATGCAATACCCCCACCATTGTTCATGTCTATGGATCGTGCGTATAAATTCTTTAGCTACTCTATTTCCTATATTGTATTTTATATCCCCATGGCTATTCTGTAACTACCTATTTGTACGTTTTTTGTTTGCCTTTTTAAAGATTTTATTTATTATTTTTAGAGAGAGAGGGCAAGGGAGAGAGTCAGAGAGGGAGAGAAACATCAATGTATGGTTGCCTTTCACCTGCCTCCATCTACAGACCTGGCTAGAGACCTGGCTTGCAACCTGGTTATGTGCCCTGGCTGGGAATTGAACCAGGGACCTTTGGGTTCGCAGGCCAGTGCCTTATCTACTGTGCCACCAGCCAGGGCCTATTTGTACTTCTTAATCCCCTCTTCACCCATTCCCCACACCCCACTCCCATCTGGCAAACACCAAAATGCCCTTTATTTAGATGAGTCTTTTCTGTCCTTTTTGTTTGGTTAGTTTGTTTTTTAGGTTCAATTATGGAAAGAGATGTATTTATTGACATTTTATTGTTCATAGTTTTGAACTTCTTTTTCTTAAATAAGTCTAAGTCCCTTTAACATTTCAGATGATAATGGTTTGGTGATGATGAACTCCTTTAGTTTTTCCTTGTCTAGGAAGCTCTTTATCTGCCTTTCAAGTCTAAAACACTATCTTTGTTGAGCAGAGCAACCATGGTTGTAGGTCCCTGTTTTTCATGACTTTGAATATTTCTTGTCAATCCCTTCTAGCCTGCAGTTTCTTTTGAGAAATTAATTGATAGTCTTATGGAAACTCCCTGCAACTAACTTCTTTTCTCTTGCTGCTTTTAAGATTCTCCTTTTTTATCTTTAACTTTTGGCATTTTAACTATGAAAAGTCTTAGAGTGAGTCTCTTTGCATCCATCTTGTTTGGGACTCTGTGTTTCCTGGACTTCTATGTCTATTTCCTTCACCAAGTTAGGGAAGTTTTCTTTCATTATATTTTCAAATAGATTTCCAATTCCTTGCTCTTTCTCTTCTCCTTTCAGCACCCCCATGATGTGAATTTTAGACCCCTTAAAGTTGTTCCTGAGGCTGCTTATTCTATCCTCATTTTTTTGACTCTTCATTCTTCTAGTTGTTGTGATTGGTTGTTTTTTGCTTTCTTAAATTCCAAATCATTGATTCGATTCTCTGCTTCATCAACTATACTGTTGTTTCCCTGTAAATTGTTCTTTATTTCAATTAGTGTATCCTTTGTTTCTGACTGAATCTCTTTGTGCTGCTGAGGCCTTCACTGTTCCTAGAGCATCCTTATAACCAGTGTTTTGAACCCTGCATTTGATGGATTGCTTATCTCTATTTTAGTTAGTTCTTTTCTGGGAGTTTTTATCTGTTCTTTCATTTGGGCCATGTTTCTTTTTCTCCTCATTTTGGCAACCTCCCCATGTTTGTTTCTATATATTAGGTAGAGCTACTTTGGCTCTGTGTCTTGATAATATGGCCTAAGGTAGTAGGTGTCCTATAGGGTGCAATGGCACAGCCTCCCCTATCACCAAAGCTGGGTACTCGAGGTGTGCCCTTAGTGTGGGCTGAGTACACCCTCCTTTTGTTGTACTCCTCTTGTCTTGGTTGCCATTGGCAGGGATTTACCCTGGCCAGTCAGCTGCAAAAATTGGCTGTGACCACTGACCACCAACCTCTGCCTTCCATGGAAAATCAGCTGTGCAGGGCAGGTGGTGGTGCTCTGACATGATCTGTAGCTGTCCACTGGGTGTGTTGGCCGTGGGCTTTCCCAGGTGGTACAGCCAATGTCAGCTCCCACCTGTGTTTTGCCCAGGGTCACGCTGCCTGAGCTAAAGAGTCTGAGATGCTGCTACTTGTGCTGGTGAGATTCCCAGGTGAAGCCATGCTGTGACTTTAGGCTGGCTGCTGCAGTGCACTGGGCTCACTGAGGCAGCTGTTGCTTGTTTGAAAGGATTTAGGAAGCTGTGCAGCACAAGGCCAGGCCAGCCATTCATATGGAAAATTTGGGTGGGGTGGAGTCTCTAGGGATCTCCAAGGTGGGTCTAACAGTGTTAGCTAGGTTTATGGAGTCTCAGATAGGACACCAGCTTGCCGACTCTGTGAGTCTGTGGAGGGAGGGCTTAGAAAAAGGACAATGGCCTCTGTTCACCTGGTGTCAGGCACTCCAGTTTCTCCCTCTAAGTCACCTGTGCCTTTCAAACTGCTATCCTGGCGCTGGAGCTCAGCGGAGTGAGTCTGAGTAGGTGAGTCTGCGTGCGGGTTCTTGCAGAGGAACTGCGTGGGGCTCCAGCAGTTTCTTGCACTGACGCAATCCTTGCTAGTTTTTGCAGCCAGAAGTTGTGGGGATTTATCTCCTGGCACTAGAGGCTGGGGACCTGGTGTGAGGCTCGACCTCCTCACTCCCAAGATACCCTCCTGAATTTTTATCCACCCCATGTGGTTCAGGGACCAGCCTGTTTTTCATCCTATCATTCTGCATGGTTAGGGTTTCTTTAATTATGTACTTGTCCGACTAGCACTCAACTCTGTTTCTGACAGTTCTGAATCAAGTTGTTCTGTCGTAGTTGTAATTTTGATGTGGCTGTGTGACAAGGTGAGCTGTGTGTGCCTGCACTGACATCTCAACTGGAAGTCTGTGCTTAGTTACGTATGACTACTGACACTTATCACTAAGCCCAACTGTTCTTCAGCATAATTGAAGTCTCCTTTCAATATGTCCATTTTGTTAGATAGGCTCATTCACATAGCCGTTTGATTAACTTCTTGAGAATTCTCTCCCAGAGCTATCTAAGCTGCTTCACAGTGGACACTTTCCCTTCACCATCAGCCTGTGCGTACCTCCTTTTTCCTGGTCGTCATCTTCTTTCTGGTTTACTCATCCCTAGCTATCCACTAGCTCCTTAGGGAAGGGTGTGTGGGAAGGAACATTTTGAGAACTTGCAAGCCTGAAAATGTCTGTTCTTCAGGCATACTTGGTTTATAACTTGAGTGAGTATAGATTTCTTGGTTTAAATGTTTTTCTCTCAGGAATTTGAAAGTTCTGCTCTAGTGTCTTTTATCTGCCTGAGTTCCTTTAAAAAAAATCTGAACTCATTTGGGTCCTTGAACCACTCGTGTTGTGTTTTCTCCCTGGAAACTTGCAAAACCTTCTCTTCAAACTCTGTTCAGTGTTGTGGGTGTTTGGTGGGGCCTTTTTCAATTTTTCCTTTTTTTTTTTTTTAAGTTTTTGAAAACATTTAATTCCTGATTTCACAGGTGTATTGAGTAAAATAAGAATCCATGACTTCTAAGACATTAAGAGTTTAGCTGTTATTTTTTAATGTACTTTTCTATTGCCTGAATGTTCTATTTTTACAACATTTTTCCTATTTTTTGGTCTGTTTTTTATTACAGGTTGCTCTCAGATCTCCTCATGACGTTTGCCTGCTCATATTTAAGTGTGGGGAGCTCGAGAGCTACCTGGAAGATCTGTGAGCGGACGAGATCTCCTACCTGCAAGGTGAGTTGTCAGGGCATCTGCTGGGGGTACCTCCAATATCAACACCATGTTAGTGTCTTAGGTCTTTCCTCTGGAGTCTAGTTTCCTGCCTAGAGAGACTGTGAGTCTTCTTCCTGGAAGTAAGGGACTAACTGCTATTCTGGGCAGAGGAAGAAGTTCTAAAATTAGTATGCACACATCTTTTATTTAACGCCTCTGTTTTCTGTTTATTAAAAAGACCCTCTGCTTTACCCTCTTCAAAGAGGCAACTGTTTTCTGCTGGGGTGAAGGAGGGCATCACCCAGTAGTCTGGAAAAAGAGAGGACCACCCAGGGATCTAACTGCTTGTCAAATAGCTGCTGGCCCCTCTTTGCCAGAAGGAGCTGGTTGCTACTGATTCCTGGGCTCTGATTATTTGGTGGTTTAAATGGACTTTGCACTTGACTCCCCACTGAGGAAGTAGAATCCATTCTTCAGTTCTACTCAGTGCCACTTGTCCCTCCATTTCACAGCACCCCAAAGTTGATGCCGTTTCTCCTCATGTATGCACATTTTATCCTTGTAGGTTTATGACTTGAAAAACTCCCTTTACTATGGGTTTAGTACAGCTTAGGAAAAAGTAAAAAGTGTGTGTTCACTTAGCTCTCTTTTACAATTCTATTTTCTCTAGGTGAAAATACCATATTTTCTAGTGTTTGGAGAGTTCTGTAGCTGCCTTCAATTGGAGAAACACCAAAGGCAGCAGGCTCTACACATGCTGAGCTTGGTACCTGCTCCCTTTCAATTCTGAAATATGCAAATGTGCTCTGGCTTCACTCACAGGCTGTCTAGTTAAAAATTCTTCAAGTTCAGAACCAATGCAAAGTTATGGGAATCTATTGCAAAATATATTTTCAAAAATACTGGGTATTCAACTAGTTTACTCACTGTGGTGGACAGAATAATGGCCATCCTAAAATGACCATATTTTAATCACCAGCAACTATAAATGGATTTAATTGCATGGCAAAGAGATAGTAGACAGAATTAAGGCAACAAATCAATTGACTTTTAAATAAAGGGATTATCCTGGTTTATGTGGGTGGACCCAATATAAGCACAGTGGTTTTTAAATGTGAGAGGGAAGCAAAAGAGCAGTGTCAGGGAGATGTGAGATGTGAGAGAGACTGGACAGGCCATTTGCTGTCCTTGAAGGTGGGATGGGTTCAAAAGCAAAGAAACGCAAGGTTGAGAAAGGCATGAAAACAGGAAACAGCCCTTCTAATGTGTTGATTTTAGCCCCATAACGCTCATTTCAGACTTCTAGCCTCTGGAATTGTAAGAGAATACATTTGTGGTGTTGTAAGCCACAAAATGTGTGGTAATATGTAACATCAGTATCAGGAAACTAATATACTTCCTATTAAAAAAAAAAGTGGTTGTGGTTTATAGTCCCTTAAATTTTGAGGTTTTCAGCAACTTGGTTACATTCACTTTGCTCTTCCTATTTTACACCTAGAGGCAGATTTCCTTTTCTAAATTCAATTCTCACCCAAGGATATGTTTTTATTGACTTTAGAGAGAGGAAGAAAGAGACAGAGAAATAGCAATATGAAAGAGAAATATTGATCAGTTGCCTCCCATGTGAGCCTGACCAGGGATGGAACTTACTACAACCTAGGTATGTGCCCTGACCAGGAATCAAACCTGCAGTCTTCTGATGCATGGGACAACTGTCCAACCAACTGAGTCACCCAGCCAGGTAGATAGATTTTTTTTTTTAATATTTTATTTATTATTTTTAGAGAGAGGGGAAGGGAGAAGGACATCAATGTATGGTTGCCTTTCACCTGTCTCCAGCTACGGACCTGGCTGGAGACCTGGCTTGCAACCTGGTTATGTGCCCTGGCTGGGAATCGAACCAGTGACCTTTGGGTTCGCAGATCGGCACCTTATCCACTGTGCCACCAGCCAGGGCCAGGTAGATAGATTTTTATGGAGCTAATGTAGTTCAAGCTTTGGGCCTCTCAAGTACACAGGTACCCTTGGAGTGTTAGGATTGTAGGGTCTTCCAGGTAGAAAGGAGGGGCCAGGGTGCAACATGAAGCATTCCTGATAAAGAGGCCTTAGAAGAAAAGGACCTGGATCTCCAAACCTCAAGCAATTTGTGATTTCTGTTTCTATTCTGCGTAAGTTCTATGTTCCTGAGTAAAATTACCTAACTTTGCTATAGTAATTTTATATTCTTTTTCTTACATAAAACTCCAAATTTTACCTGCTCTAGGCTGAAAAATACTCTGGATCCATCTCTTAAACATCAGAAACACACACACAGAGAAACACACACCTACAGTTTGGGAAAGGGAAATTTAAAAAGTTGCAGTTAATGTTCTGTGGCTTCTATAACATACCAGACCCAGGCCCTTCCACAACATCAAATCTGCCACTGGAATTTGAAGGGAAATACATTAATGTCTAGGAAGGAAGACTTATTAATTAATGTTTAAAAAAAGTTAGTCAAGGCCTTGGCAGGTAACACAGTGGATAAGGCGCCAGCCTGTGAACCCAAAGGTCGCTGGTTTGATTCCCCAGCCAGGGCACATAACCAGGTTGCAAGCTAGGACTCCAGCCAGGTCCATGGCTGGAAGCAGGTGAAAGGCAACCATGCATTGATGTTTCTCTCCCTTTCTGCCTCTCTTCCTTCCTCTCTCTCTGGAAATAATAAATAAAACTCTTTAAAAATAAATAAATTTAAAAAAAATTAAAGTTAGTCAGAGTTGTAGCTGATCCTGCCATAATTGTAAAACAACAAGACATACTCTAAAGACAAGGAATGGGAAGAGTCATCTGAACAAAATCTGAATTAGATTGAAATCAATCCAAATAAGCAAAGATTTATTGTATTCCTAAATAAATCAGACACTGCTTGTCTGGGGTGGGGGCACATTTTTGTTAGGAAAATTCATCCTAGCCCTGGCTGGTGTGGCACAGTAGATAAGGTGCCAGCCTACAAACCCAAGGGTCGCTGGTTTGATTCCCCATCAGGGCACATAACTGGGTTGCAGGTCAGGTTTCCAGCCAGGTCACCAGCTGGAGGCAGATGAAAGGCAAACAAAAAAAAAATTGATGTTTCTCTCCCTTTCTTCCTCCCTCCCTGCCCTTCTCTCTAAAAATAATGAATAAAATCTTAAAAAACAAAACAAAACAAAACAAAACCCAAAACAAACAGTCATCCTAAATTGCCCCATAGTACCTTTTTTTTTTTTTTTTTTACACAGAACTAAGTGGTTCACTTTTAAAATGTATTTATAAAATCTATTTTTCAACTATTATTTTTTTAAAACTAGGGGCAAGTTACAATTGGATGCCAGTTTTTTGTATAATGTTTAAGTAGCTTACCACCAGAAAAAATTCTTTATGTTGTGAACAGTAATATAAATAAAGCCACTTTAAATGCAACTGGAGCTGCCAGAACAGAGGACCTGCCTTGCATATCACATATCTCAAACCTTTGGAATGCTAAAACAGCACACAATGACCTTTGGGCTGTGTCTTGCAAAAGAACTGTTTGCAAAGATAACAAGAAAGCAGTTATTATGACTATGACACTGATGACTACTGCACTGAAAATTGTAAACATTGAATTAACATCACTGTTTTATCTGTTTTATGTTGCCTGCACCTATTGAAGTGCCTTCTTTCTACTTATGTAATTGTTCCCCTTTTCTTTCTCATAAATACCCTTTTTCCTAATTGGAACATTTGAGCTTCTGCCTGAATCAATGTTTCCTGAAAAGCAATTCTTATTGACCTCAATAAATGCTTGTGCCTCTCTATTTGAACAGCCTTTATTTTTAGATTAATAATGTGTATTACATTTCATCCTCTCAGCAAGTCCAGGAAGCAGACACGTATGGTTACTTTAAAGATGAAGAAAGTGAGACTGAGAGTAGGTAGTAAATAAAGGAAATGGGACTTGATCCCCAGGAGGAAAACACATTAATGTCTAGGATCCCAGGGAGTCCCAACGCATGTAATCAGGATGCTCTACTGCTTCAAGAGCACTGTCTCCAATAAAGATCTTCATGAAATGTCTGACAATAGGAATATATTAAGTATGATGAGGCCTGTCCATGAATTGTCCACATATTTATTGAAAAATGCAGATATTTATTGAGGAAGATACAAGATATAAGAAACATTGTGCATAGGACAATGATGCCTGAGTCCCCATCAAAGTAGGTTCCTTGGGACCTCACATAGTTCTCCCAGTTGCCATCAGCTGTCCTGTCATATTTTCTTGAATTCTCATTGATGGTCTGAAATCTCTTCCCTTCTAAAGGTGATTTTAGTTTTAGGAAAAGCCTGAAGTTGCAGGAGCACCAAATCTAGGCTGTAGCGGGCCTGAGTCACCTGGGTGATTTGATGTTTTTTTTAAAAAACTCTGACAGAGGGGAGAAAAAAGGGGATGGATGTAATACAACAATAAAATTAAAAAACAAACAAACAAACAAAAAAACGACTCTGTTTAAGACATGGTACGTGAGCAGACACGTTGTCTTGGTGAAGCTGCCAATCACCACTTGCCTAAAGTTGTGGCCTTCTGAATCATCCATATAGTTTCCAAGGAGAAATGTTCAAGCTTAATGAAAAATTTGATGTAGGTGTTTTGCTTTACTCATTTACTCATTTTGAATGCAATGGCCACACAGTACATGTGCTCACTCAATGGCATCTACTGCCCCCACTGACTAGTACAGTGAAGCCATCACTGTTCACACATGAGCATTCTAGTCCACTCTTCTTGGCTGCCAGGTTGTATCAATGTCATGCAAACCATTCTTCTTATATTAATAATGGTTGGACTTTTTCTGGAGAGAATGTGTACATTGTCACAGGGTTATGGGTTTCATCCTCATTTTATGCCCTCACATTCTGGGTGGTTAGGCATGATATAACTACTAACACTGGATCAGTATTTCTCAGTAGTGGTAGTGGTGATTGGGGCATGTAAGTACGATTATATGTAATTTGAAAAAATCTGACCCCTCAGGTGATGTGTGTGGACCTATTTGGAAGTATGCTCTCCTATGGAGAATCCTGTTATTGAAGAATATTTATTAATGTGGGGAGAATAAAAGCAGGTCACTAAATAGTATGTATTATATGATCCAATTTTTGTAAGTACTTACATGTATAAGAACATTAACTAAACTGCAATCTGATTTACAATTTTTTCCCTATAACTTCTAATTTGTCTGTATTTGCCATAAATCAATTTTGTTTCAAAACAAACAAAAAACTGATCAGGAAGTAAACACCCATGGAGGGTTATTTTAGGAAATCCTTGGCTGATAAGTGGCCATTAGGAGTCATTTGTGTTTCGGAAAATTGTCAGCCCTCAGAAGAAGGAGAATGAAGTTCTTTACCATTGTTCATGCTTTCAAGAGAACAAACATTTCTGAAGAAGCCATACACTCTCTGGAGAAACCTGGCTAATCAGGAAGGCATCTGGTTTATGGGAGCAAGCCAGAACTTCAAATACATTCTTTGGTCAAATTTAGGAAAAGTGATGATCACCAAGAAGAAAACCCTGCAAGAACTTAAGTTTTTCCTACTTTTGTTAGAATTACACCTAAATCTTTTGTACACTATCTCAATATACATATAACCAACTGCTCTTGTGTTTGCGTAATGTTTGTCCTTGTGGTGAAAGTCACAGTAAAGGGAAGGAAGGGGAAGAGACCAGGGGTCTTCTCTTGTAAACTCTCATGGCATGAAATACATAGATACAGTGGGAGCACACTGCATGTTGCAGATGGAGTTAAATATTGGGTTGGCTCAAAAGTCTGTATGGTTTTTTTATGTAAAAGATACATTTTCACTTTCACCAACAACTTTACTGATTGGCATATTTTGAGTATGTTAGCTATCTCCCACATGGTATAATGTGGATTGTTCTCAGCTAGTGTCTATGTTGGATATTAAGTGCAATGTGAAATACCTGGAAAATTTCAATTAGGGGGTGACATGATTTATGACAGCACGTACATAAGAGTATGCAGAAAACCAGTAGGAAGTTGTCATAGTAGTCCATAGTGAGAAATGATAGTGGCTTGGCTTGACAGTGGCAGTGGAAATGACAGGAATAAAATTGAAGGAGAAAAAGAAATGAGTGATGTTAAAATGTATCTATTTTCCACACATTGTAAAAATTTATTCAATCCATTATTGATTTGTCCTGTATGTTTCTTGCATCAGTTTCCTAGTGCTACTAACAAATTATCACACACTTGGAACTTGCCGTCAAGATGGAGGTGTAGGTAAATGTAGTACTTGCCCCCTCCTGCAACCACACTGAAATTACAAGTAAACTATAGAACAACCATAATTTAGAACCACCTAAAATCTGGCTGAATGGAAGTCCTACATGTAGGGAATTAAAGAAGAAGCCATATTGAGACTAGTAAGGGCAGAAATGAACAGGCTGTTCCCACATTTATATGTGGCAGATAAAAATTGGGAAGGATATCTTGGCTGCAGGGTCCCCCGTGAAGAGCAAGGGGTATCAGTCCCATACCAGGCCAGGAAGAAAAGTCCATATAATTTCTGGCTGAAAACACCAGCAGGGATTCAGGCTGAGGGAAAAAGAGGGCTCTGGAGTCCAAGGCAGTTCCTCTTAAAGGGCCTATGCAAAGACATATTCAGACTCACTCCCTCTGGGCTCTGGTGCTGGGGCAGCAGCCTGAAAGGCACCAGAGGCATACAGGGAGGAACTGAAAAGCCAGCATCAGGTTGAGACTGAGAGGGCAGCTTTTTCCCATACAGAAGTGCTGCTAGAGGCCACTGTTGCTTCAATGAGTCCTCTTATAAAGCACTGTATCTGATTCTCCACAAATCAATCAGGCTCATGCTGTTTGCTCTGCCCTGGTGATTTTTTGAGATTCCACCCTATCCAACCTGCAGGCTCACTCCTGTTTCAAGTGGTTTTCTTACATGAATGGCCTGTCTTGGCTCATGCTTCAGACTTTCTTAAAATCTTTCAAACAGGCAGCATCTGGCCTCACTATGACCCATTCTTGTCACTAAATGTCCCCAGGCCCAGCACTAGTGGCAGCCAGCCTTGGTTCCCAGCTCAGCCTTGCCTGGCCACTGCCAAGCTCAGCACAGTAGCACCCATATGAAGATCACTTTGTGGTTTATGCTGGGTAGTTCCAGGCAGAGCATAGGTGGTAGCTGATCTTGACCTGCACCTTCTGGAAGGCCCCAGAGCCAACACACTTGGTTGACAGCTTCAGACCATGTGAAAGCACCACCCAAACACCTCCACAAGCAACAGTCAAGAGGAAGACTCAGAGGACATCAGAGCCCCGCTGAAGTAAGTCCTGCTCTATAGGGTGGGCCCTAGCACAGCTGATCTTCCACAGTACTTGGTTGTTGCAGCCAATCCTTGCAGCTGGCTGGCCTGGTGGTAAATCTCTTCTATTGATGTGCCAACAGCAATTAGGGCTTAACTACAACAGCAGCGTGTACAGAGTTCACAGTGCGGGGTGACCCTGGAATGCTCAACTTGGATGATTGGGGAGGCTGTGTCACTGGACTCCACAGAACACTTACTATATTAGGCTCCTCTACCAAGTCCAAAAGACATAACAGTTCTACCTAATATATAGAAACAAACACAGGAGTGGCTGCAAAAATGAGGATACAAGGAAACATGTCTCAAATGAAAAAATAGAACAAAACTCCAGAAAAGAGCTAAACAAAATGGAAACAAGCAATCTACTACTAGATGTAGAGTTCGAAACACTGATTATAAGGATGCTCAATGGACTAGTGAGAACTTTTACAGCAGAGAAAAAGACAGAGATACCATAAAATAACCAGTCAAACATGAAGGATACACTAACTGAAATGAGTAATTTACAGAAAATCAATGTACAGTAGATGAAGCTGAAAATCAAATAAGCAATTTGGAATATAAGGAAACAAGAACCATCCCATCAGGACAGCAAAAACAAACAAACAAAACAGAATCCCGCCCCCCACTCCCCCCAAAAAAAAGGATCATGTAAGAAGCCTCTGAGACAACTTCAAGTATACTGACATTTACATCATAGGGGGTGCCAGAAAAAGGAGACAGCAAGAAATTGAAAACCTATATGAAAAATGATAGAAAACTAGAAAACTTCCTTAACCTGGTAAAGGAAATAGACATACAAGTCCAAGAAGCAGAGAGAGACCCAACCAAGATGAACCCAAAGAGGCACACATCAAGACACATGATAATTAAAATGCCAAAGGTTAAAGACAAGAATCTTAAAAGCACCAAGAAAAAAGCAGTTAGTTATGTTCAAGGAAGCTCCTGTAAGCCTGTCAGTTGCTTTCCCAACAGAAAATTTGCAGAGTTAGAAGGGATTAGCAAGAAATATTCACAGTAATGGAAAGCAAGGACCTACAACCAAATTACTCTACCCAGCAAAACTATCATTTAGAATCAAAGGACACATAAACAGCTTCCCAGAAAAAAAAAAAAAAAAAAAAAAAAAAAAAGGCTAAAGGAGTTAATCACTATCAAACCAGTATTATATGAAATGTTAAATGGTCTTTTTATTTATTTTTTTAGAGATTTTATTTATTACTTTTAGAGAGAGGGAAAGGGACAGAGGCAGAGAGGGAAAGAGACATCAATGTATGCTTGCCTTTCACCTGCCTCCAGCTAAGGACCTTGTTGGAGACCTGGCTTGCAACCTGGTTATGTGCCCTGGCTGGAAATCAAACCAGCGATCTTTGGGTTTGCAGGCAGGCACCTTATCCACTGAGCCACCAGCCAGGGCTTAAATGGTCTTCTTTTAAGAAAAAGAAGACAAGGGGATGAATGTCATACAATAACAAAATTAAATTTAAAGAAAGAGGACAAAAGATAAAAAATGTTATCAACAAAATGGCAATAAGTACTTATCTATCAACAATTTAATCTAAAAAACAAAGTGAACAAGCAGCACAGAAACAGACTCATAAATACAGAGAACATTTTGATGGTTGCCAGATGGGAGTAGTTTTGGGGAGATGGGTGAAAAAGCTGAAGGGATTAAGAATACAAATTGATAGTAACAGAATAGTCATGGCAATGTAAAGGACAGCATCAGGAATATAGTCACAATATTCTAATAACTATATATTGTGTTATTATACAAGGTATAATAGACGGGTACAAGATTTATCAAGATGATCACTTATTGTGTAATATCTAATCACTGGGATATATACCTGAAACTAATACAAGAATGTATGTCAACTGTAATTGAAAAATAAAAATAATTTTAAAAAATGGACAAAGAAACTTGGGGGTTTAAAATAACAAGAGTGTTGTTTTGTGGTTCTGGAATCCAGAAGTCCGAAGTCAGTTTCACTAGTGTCTACAGGGTCCTACTCCCTCAGAAGGCTCTTGGGAAGAATCTGTTCCTTGCCTATTCCAGATCAGGAAGCTACAACACTCCAGCCTTTGCCTCTGTGGTCACAATGCCATCTCCTCTTTTGCACGGTAATATCTTCCTTCGCCTCTTACAAGGATACTTGTGATTGCCTTTTGGGCCCACCGAGATTATCTAGAATAATCTATTTCAAGATCATTAATTTAGTAATGTTATTTCCCATATAAGGTAATATTAACTCTATTATTTTTGATTATCTAGGATATCCTCTTCATTTCAAGATCACTAATTTAATCATGTTATTTCACATGTAAGGTAATATTCACTCTATTTTATTATTTTTTAATCCTCACCTGAGAATACATTTATTGATTTTAGAGAGAGATGAAAGGGGAGGGGGGGTTGAGAGAGGAAGATGGGGGTGAAAGAGAAACAGATATATGAGAGAGAAGTGATCAGACATTTACTCTTTTGACATATAAGAGAATATTCCCAGTTAGGACATGAATATCTTTTTTTTTTGGGGGGGGGGTTGTTATTCAATTCTGTAGTATTATCACTTTTGGCTTTAGAAGGAAGAAGTAATGAAGTCTTCAGAGATCAAAGTGGAAGGCAACATTGTGATGGTAATAATGTTTAGTAAATTGATTAGAGGGAGAAATGCTAAAAGAAAACTGAAAATTAATAGGTGGGTTTTCAAGAATTCCCAGAAAGGTATGCTGAAAAACAAAAAAACTCAAAGGACTTCATGGGTTTTAGACATGTATAGTGAGCACAAGGTACATCACATGTCAGTAGGGTTGGGTATGGACCGCTCTGCTGTGGTGGAATATGGAAGGAAAGAGTAGTGAGAAGGCAGTGGACAATGGAATAAGAGTGCTGGAACAGGCTACCATACAGAGGTAGAGAAAAACAACAGGGGTAGGTACACCCAAGTGGCTGTGATTGGGAGGCCCAAGGAGGAAGCAGGACTAAGAGACCAGCACTAGAACTATAAGCATGGATATTTATTTAGAGATCCTTGCAGGCTGGTGGCATCTGGACAGTATCATGGGAAATAACTAAGCTTTAGGTTCTAGATTGGGGTTCAGGGTACTCTAATTACCAGTACTGGGGCCCAAGATAAGGCCAGATAACCAACAATGGTGACTTATACCAAGTTCTAGAATACTTGGCTAGAACTTCTTAAGGGCGACTTCTTATATCCCAGAACCTCAAGGTAGATTTGTAACTAGGGAGAAAGTCTGAAGAAGCTCTATGTAACACTGACAGGAAAGAACAAGAATGGCACTGTGTTTGAAACCATAGCACAACCTAGCTCTTATAAGACATAAGCCATTACTAACAAATAGAAAGGAACATAACTTAATAGGAATTATAACTAAATTCATAGAATACATGTTTATTTTTTGCTAAACACCATCATTGCCAAGGAAAATAACTAATTAGCATGGTTTGAGGGGCATTTGGAATTGTGGGAAAGTGCACAGATTCTGAAGTGTTAAGTACCTGGTTCAAACCCTGGATAAATCACGGCAGTATCTCGTGAGGCTGGGATTTTAGTTCTAAGGCTGTGTATTTTCTACTTTTTTGTATGTCATTGTCATCAGACTTTATTTCCATATAGTAGGCCAGGATCACAAACACTCACTATCTATATATTTACCCGTGTAGCTTTAACCTTCATATTCTAAGTTGATACTTTGAGCTGTCATTTGTTCTGTGCTATTTCAGCACTCCCTCCCTTTTCTTGTTATTTATGGTGCTGTCAGCCCATATGGTCTAACTCCCATTTCTTACTCCTGTTAAATGTCTCCCACATGTCTTGTTTTCTAGCAGTAACTCTGTAATTTTTATCTGAACTAAAGGTCTTGTTGCTTAGTTCATCCATTTTACAATAAAAAAATTAAATATGTGTGAAGTTGATGTTAAAATGATAATAAACAACAAAGGATGAAACAAATATCAGGAGAGTAAAAGTTCTAGTAAATATTTTCCATTTTTTTTAAAAAAGATTTTATTATTTTTAGAGAGAGGGAACATTAGGGTTGCCTTTCACCTGCCTCCAGCTACAGAGCTGGCTGGAGACCTACCTGGCTTGCAACCTGATCATGTGCCCTGACTGGGTAATCAAACCAGTGACCTTTAGGTTTGCAGGCCGGTGCCTATCCACTGTATCATCAGCCAGGGCCCCATCCTCTTTTTTAAAGTTGGTTTAGAGAAACATCAAATTTTTGTTCTACTTATCTATGCATTCATTGGTTGATTTTTTTTTTTTTAAATAAGAGGATATGTTTATTGACTTTAGAGAGGGAGAGGAAGGACAGGGAGACAAAGAATAAAGAGAAACATTCATTGATCAGTTGCCTCCTGCTGCACTCTGTCCAGGGATCGAACCTGCAACCTGGACATATGCCTTGACTGGGGTGTGTCAGGGTGCCTGCAGACGCATCCAACTGGGGATGGGAACCAACCTTGGAATGTACTCTGACTGGGAAGCAAACCCACAACATTTTGGTGTGCAGAACAACATTTCAACCAATGGATCCACCCAGCCATGGCCACCAGGGTAGGGCTGCTTCTTTTTTTCAACTTTTTAATAATTTCCACTATTATATAAATGTCCCCATTTCCCCTACCTTTGTTCATCAGCCTCCGATCCTCCTGCTCGCTCTGGACATCACCACATTGTTGTCTGTGTTGATGTGTCATGTATGTATGTTCTTTGGCTAATCTATTCACCTTCTTTCATCCAGGCCTCTGTCTCCCCTCTGACAGTTGTCAGTCTCTTCCATGTATCCATGCCTCTGTTTCTATTTTGTTCTTCATTTTCTTTTGTTCATTAGATTCCACATATGAAATCATACAGTATTTCTTTCTCTGACTGGCATATTTTACTTACCATAATAATCTCTGGTTCATCCATGCTGTCACAAAAGACAAACTTTTTTCTTTTTATGGCTGCACAGTATTCTATTGTGTAAATGTACAATAGCTTTTTTATCCAATTATCCACAAGTGGGCACTTAGACTGCTTCCATATATTGGCTAGGCTATTATAAATAATGTTGCAATGAACATAAGGGTACATATGTTCTTTTTTCTTAAAAAATTTTCAATTAAAATTGACATACATTAGTATATATATACCCCATTGATTAGATATATAATTTACTCAGTGATCATTCCAATGATACTAACCCACCTGATATCATACACAGTCATTAGAACATTACTGACTCTATTCCCTATGCTGTACTATACATCCCCAGGCATGTGCCCTGAACGGAATTGAACTGGTGCCATTTTGGTTCACAGGCTAGTGCTCAGTCTACTGAGCTATATCGGCCAGGCATCATTGTGGTTTTAACTTACATCCCTCTGATGATTAGTAGTATTGACCATTTTTTATAAGTCAATTGGCCATCTGTATGTCCTCTTAGGAGAAATGTCTGTCTATTCAAGCCTTTTCCTCATTTTTTCATTTTTATTTTTAAGTATATCTTATTATGCTGTTACAGTTGTCCCAATTTTTTTCTTCCTTTGCTCCCTTCCACCTAGTACCCCACTTCCCTCCAGCAATCCTACCCCACTTAGTTCATGCCCATGGGTCGTGCATTAAGTTGCCTGGCTTCACTCTTTCATGCATTATTAACTACCTCCTGTTTGGCTTGTACCAATCACTTATGTTTCCTAATCCCTGCACCACTTTCCCATTTCTCCCCTTTCCCCCTCCCAGCTGATAACCTTCCAATGATCCCTATGATATCGATCCTAATCTGGTTGTTTGCTTAGTGTTTTTATTTTTTTAAGTTCTGTTGTTGATAGTTACGAGTTTGCTGTCATTTTAACATTCATAATTTTGATCCTCTTTTTCTTAAG
This sequence comes from Noctilio leporinus, assembly GCA_004026585.1. Lineage (NCBI taxonomy): Eukaryota > Metazoa > Chordata > Mammalia > Chiroptera > Noctilionidae > Noctilio > Noctilio leporinus. The sequence continues at coordinate 31,592 of PVIW01010860.1, forward strand.
CAAGTCCCTTTAACATTTCATATAATAAGGGCTTGGTGATAATGAACACCTTTAGTTTTACCTTGTCCAGGAAGCACTTTATCTGCCCTTCCATTCTGAATGATAGCTTTACTGGATAGAGTACTCTTGGTTGTAAGTCCCTGCTTTTCATCACTTTGAATACTTCTTACCAGTCTCTTCTTATCTGCAAAATTTCTTCTCAGAAATCAGCTGATAGTCTTATAGGAACCCCTTGGCAGATTAACTCTCTCCTTTTTTCTTGCTGCTTTTAAGATTCTCTTTATCTGTAATCTTTGGTATTTTAATTGTGATGTGTCTTGGTGCTGTCCTCTTTGGTTCTAGCTTATTTGGGGCTTTCTGCACTTCGACTTCTATGTCTATTGCCTTCACCAAATTTGGGAAGTTTCCTTCATTATTTTTTCACCCAAGTTTTCAATTTCTTGCTCTTTCTCTTTTTTTCCTTATGTTCCAAATCATTGATTTGAACCCTGGTTTCCTTTCCTTCACCACTGGTTTCAGGTGGTATTTCCTTCATTTCATTTAGCATAACCTTCACTTCTTCCCTTCTACATTTGCTGTACTCAAGCACATCTGTCAAGTCTGTGAGCATCTATATCACCAGAGTTTTGAACTTTGCATTTGTTAGATTAGCTATTTCCTCATCGCTTAGTTCTCCCACTGAAATCTACATCTGCACCCTTGTGGGTCATATTTCTCTGTCTCCTCAACTTAACAAGGCTCCTGTGTTTGCCTCTGTCTCTTAGGTAGAGCTGTAGCTCCTATTACATGGTAAGGGGTGGAGGCTTAGATATTCGTCAGTCCTGAGTGATCTGTTTCACCACATTATGGTGCTGTGAGTGTGGGAGGGTTCTGAGAAGGAACAGTGCTACTTGCTCAGCAATTGCCCCCTTTCCAGGCACCTCTCCCACTTTCTGTTATGGGGCTGGGGTCTCTAGCTGTTACCCTGGCTGTGGTTCCCAGACTGGGTGGGTCTACAGATGTTTCTGGACCTTGGGGGCCTCTAAACAAATGGACTCTGCTGAGAGACCAAGTTTCTTCTTCCACCCCAATCCCCACTGGTTTTCACAGTCAGAGCAATGAGGCTTTATTTCCCGGCACTGGAACTGTGAGCCTCTCAGTCTGGTCTGATGCCAAGAGTGCTCCCCAGGTGTCCCCACATTTTATTTTTAACATCCTTTTGTGGTTGCCTCTTGCACACCCCAAACTGGGGACCTGGCCTGCAACCCAGGCATGTGCCCTGACTGGAAATCGAACTGGCAACCCTTTGGTTCATGGGCCAGCATTCAATTTACCAAGCCATACTAGCTAGAGCCCTACATTTTTTAATGGGTGACTGTACTTCCTGCCAGACAGCCACAGTTGCCCTCCCGCCGAAACTGCTGTGCCAGCAAAGCATGTCCTCTCTGTCCTGGCTCCACCCCTCCTACCTGTCAAGACGAGTACTTCTTCTTTATATCCTTGTTTGTTGGACTTCGGTGCAGTTTGATTTTCTGGAATTTCTGGTTTTCTCTAGTTTTGAGGTTGTTGTATTCCTTCTTAGTTGTGGAGAGAGACACAGGATGTCTGCTTTGCTTCCATCTTGGCCAGAAGTTACCTGCCTCATTTTTCAAATTTGGATACATACTCATAAACATCACTACAAAGATGGCCACATGAATACCAAATTAGATAAGACAGAAAAATATGCAAAAATCATGTCTACAATACTCAATTTCCCTGAAACATTCCCCTTTTCCCATTTTTAATTGGATTGCCTGTCTGGTGTTGAATTGTATTTTTTACATATTTTAGAAAATAACCTCTTATCAGATGTATCACTGGGAAATATGCTCTCCCATAGTGGGTTCCCCTTTCATTTTGTTGACCAGTTATTATGCGGTGCAAAAGCTTTTTAGTTTTATTGAGTTCCATTTGTTTATTGTTTTCCTTTATTTTCCTTGCCCTAGGAGATATACTAACAAAAATATGGCCTTGGAAGATGTCTGAGACTTTATTATGTTTTTTTCTAGAATTTTTATAATTTTGTGGCTAACATTTAAGTCTGTTATCTCTCTTGATTTTATTCTTATGTATGGTTAAGTTGGTGGCCCAGTACAAAATATTAGCAAACTGAATTGAGGACTACATTGAAAAGATAATAAACCATGATCAAATGGAATTTATCCCAGGAATGCAACGTTGGTCCAATATCTGCAAGTCAATAAATGTGATACATCACATGAACAAAAAAGGAAGATAAAGTTCATATTATACCAATAGATGTAAAAAAAGCATTTGTTAAATCTAGTAGCCATTTATGATAAAAACTCTCAGAAATGGGAACAGATGGTCATACCTCAACATAATAATGGACATATAACATATATAAACCTACAGCAAATGTTATACTCAAAGGGCAGAAACTAAACCCATTTCCCTTAAGATTAGGAGAAGACAGGGATAGGTGCTACACCATTTTATTCAACACAGTCCTAGAAGTCCTAGCCACAGTGGTCAGACAAGAAGAAGAATTAAAATGCATCCAAGTTGGATAGAAAGAAGTAAATCTGTCAATATTTGCAAATGACATGATATTGTACATGGAAAAGATGCCACAAAAAATACTAGATCTACTACATAAATTTGGCAAAGTAGTGCGATACAAAATTAATATTCTGTAAATCAGTTGCATTTACTAGTCCAACAACAAAAAAAATAAAGTACCTAGGAATACATATAACCAAGGAGGTAAAAGTCCAATATTCAGAAAACCATAGGATATTAAAGAAGAAAACTGATGAAGACACAAGTAAGTGGAAGCATATCCCATGTTCATGAATTGGAAGGATTAGCATTATTAAAATGTCCATACTACCTAAAGTAATCTATAGATTCAATGCAATACCTATTAAAATATCAATGACATAGTTCACAGATCTAGAAAAAATATTCCAAACATTTATATGGAACCAAAAAAGACCCTGAATGGCCACAGCAATCTTGAGAAAGAAGAATAAAGTTGGAGTTATCACATTACCTGATATCAGGCTATACTACAAGGCCATTATAATCAAAACAATGGTACTGACATAAGAATAGGCATAAAGACCAATGGAACAGAACAGGGAGCCAAGAAATAAAACCATCCCTCTATGGTCAATATTTGACAAAGGAGGAAGAGCATACAATAGATTCTTCTAAATAAATGGTGTTGGGAATAAATGGTTGATTCTCTTTATGTGCCCTGACTGGGGACTGAACCCACAGCACCTTGGTGTATTGGGACAAAGCTTTAACCAAGTGCCTAGCCAGGGCCAATTTTCTTTTATATTTAGGTTTTTATGAGACAAGGAAGATAATTTCCATGTCTAAACACTGAAACAACCTAAATCATATTAATGTTGCAATCATTATCATCTTCTAAAGAAAACTCTAAATGAATATTTGAATGAAAAAATAGTATTTAATATTTAGCTTTCAGAATACAGAAACAGAAAAACTATGACACCAGTGTATGTATATTTGAGGTAATATTTGTATAATTAGTAACTCTCACAGCAATGGGAAATACTTGTTTTTATGGATATGTTGTACATTAACTTTCTGAGTCAAGAATTTCTCATTGTTGTAAAATAATTTCAGCTCAGTGCTGTGACAGTTATGCAAATAGATGTAAACTCCACTCCTAGATGAACTTTAAAAAGGTTTTAATTATGTTATTAACATAAATGTCAATAGAAATAGTCCGGCAGATATAGAAGCACAGTAACAAAAATCAGAAATATAGTTGTCGTATGAAGAGTAACCCATAGTACCATCAGGCTTAAAAAAACCCTAAGGTCATTGTTTTTATTTTTTGCTTTTTCTGACTCTTCCCTATTACTGTAGTGGCAAATTCTAATCATTTATCCTTACTTAATCTCCCTATGAACAAGTTTGCTGGTACCAGATACTATATTCAAATACATAATCATTATCATCATCTGATTAACTAGATTATTATTAGAGGAACCACATCAAAGCTTTTAAAGGCTATTAATGGTTTCATGCAACTTAAAAATCTAAGTTTGGTAGTAACTGGCTAACGAAATTTTCCTTCTATTGGTAAACAGCCACCATCCACCATTGTTACTATGAATATCTAAAGAATGTGTTTAACATGCTTATATTTTACTCATGAGCCAGAATACATACTCTATATGTAAAACAACATCAAATATTGTGATAATGGCATTATGTATGATATTTTAAAAATATTGGCCAGTCATAGTACGTTTTTCTGAACAGAATTTTAAGTTTTCCAAAGGCTAACATGATAACAAATTCATTATCTTGACATGGTATCATAATCCTCTTTCATAGAGTTCACTGGCCTTTCTTGTTGCCTTTCCGTAGACGATCCTGCAAGAAAAAATTAAGTAGTTACAGCCAAGAGTGAGAACCACATTCATAGTTATAACAAGGACTTTAAATTTTTCTATTTCCTGTGTATAATTATTAATCATAACAGTAGTCAAAAGTGAAATATGTACTAAGAAGGTCTCAAATTTTTAATACCACAAAACTAATGGGTTTTACTTGGAAAAAAAAAATGTCCAGAGGGGGAAATAACACTCTTGATAAGTCCCTCCCCAAACTTAATCTATTTTGGTTTAGTTTTACACTTACATCAGAATTTTTTTTTCTTCTAAAATTCCCATCTTGCAAACCCAAATAAGACTTTTTGGCAAAGAAAAAATAAAGGACTGCAAAACCTCAGATGGGGTGGTCTTTTAAAACTGATGTTCTTTAGATATTTGATAATAGAACTACTTTCTCAAAGTATACTCTTTACTGATCAAGTTAAGAGTTGACTATAATATATCATTTAAAACTGGAGGAAAATGGGATAGAAATTAACATTAAAAGCTCATTTGCACTAAGGGGATAAAAGTGTACCTTGTGGAAAAAATTCCATAAACCTGAGTTGTAGTATTACATGGACACAGGAAGTTCAAGATCTCGCATTTGGGCTGAGCACTGATGCTTTCAGAACAACTTTAATAACATTAACTTTAACAAACCAAATCAGAAGACAGGATTAGAGGAGGCATTTTAAATGATAAGGTACCACTTCATGTGTTATACATATCTTACCACTTTAGATAAAAATCATAGCTTTAATGGAGCTGGTATTCTGGACAAATCCCTTAAGTGACGGATGATTTTCCAAAATGAAATTTCAAAACTGGCAGGTGCTCATGCATTTGTGTTGCCAATAACCCTTACTTCTCTTTTTTTTTCTTTTGTAGAAGAGAGCCAGGGCAAACAAGAAAAGACAAAAGACTACATTTTCTGAAGTGACTGTTTTCTAATATTTATTTAGTGCCTATCACAGATAAGGGACCAGATGGGGAAACCCAAATGGGTTTAAAAGCTACAAAGTGGGATTTGTTTACTATAAAGAAATCTGGCCCTGGCTGGTAGCACAGTGGGTAAGGTGCTGGCCTGTGAACCCAAAGGTCACAGGTTTGATTCCCCAGCCAGGGCACATAACCAGGTTGCAAGCCAGGTCTCCAGTCAGATCTGTGGTTGGAGGCAGGTGAAAAGCAATCATACATTGATGTCTCTCTCCCCCTCTGCCTCTCTCCCTTCCCCTCTTTCCAAAAATAATGAAATAAAATCTTAAAAATAAAAAATCAGCTTTCCTCTGTACTCCCTTTGTTTCCTTAATATTCTACAGTCCCCTATTTTATGATTATTTTATTTAAAGTAAATCAACTATTGTAAAATTGAGAAAGCTAAGTTTCCCAAAGAACTTTAGGATATGATTCAATTGTTAAGGTTAGTTTGACAAGTAAAATTCATAAAGAAAAATGTGATACAGCTTTTTACCGTAGACGGTTGACAGCAATCTTTTGATTCTGAGGTTGGGTTCAGAAGATAAATATCAAAGTGTAAGAGTCACTTTTAAGACAATCGTTCTCAGTTAATGATACCTAAATCTCAGAATTTTATACATGTTCTCATAATGAACAATGTGTGTAGGGAGGACAGTGGGTGAATGGAAAAAATGTGTCCAATCAAGAAATAATTATTAGCATTTTATGGCTGTATAGAGCTTTTCTTGTTTAAAAATATTCATTGTGCTTTCGTGCACAGGATCAGGTTTAATGCTCATAAAGTATTATATTACTCATTTAAGTAATGAGGAAGCCAAGAAAAAATGGATGTCAAATGATTTACCCAACTTTTACAGAAGTGGTAAACTATGGAGCTAGAAGGTTTGTTTCTTCAGTTACTTATTACAAGGACTGGTTTTATTGGTGATGAGAGAGCACACACACCAAACAGGGCAGGAAGACTCCTGAAGAATTACCAACAGCAGAAAACCTCCAGCACTCTTCAGGCTGACAGGACAAGGGAGGAGACTGTTACAGATCCCAGGAATGAGGGCCACCAGGTGGAAGCTGACCAGTGGGAACTGTGACCATGGAAAGAGATAGAGCCTAGAAAATATATCTCCCTGAGATATGGAGCAGAGAAACAATGGGAAGAGACTGAATTCCAGAATACAGTCCAACGACAAGCACAGGCCAAAGACCATAGTGGTTCATGTGGGAGGTTCTGTAGAAAGATTTCCTGACTTTGAATGATACTACTTTTTAGTTTAATGACTGTGTACATTATATAACATCTCCAATTCTCATTTTCCTCATCTACAAAATATGGTGCTAAAATATTTTAATTTAGTGGGCTGTGATAGAAAGTAAACAGGGTAACATATATGAAGCCATGAGGTAAATGCTTGGTTTAGACCACACCCTCACAAAATGTTATCCATTAAATATTTCCAAAAACCTAGATACAAGCAGAAATTAGACCAAGGCCTAAATGCATTAGTGAACAAGATCCAACTTTTAGCATGGCACTGGGTATATCAGGGATGGGGTCATTTTTCAAAGAAACAGGTATAACACAGCAGCTACTTTCTTGGGAAGTAATTACTCATTAAAGCTCTTTTCAATAATGCGTAAGCTCTAAACTGACACCTTTTGGGGGGAAAGAAAATGAGGTGAGGAAATCTCACTGTCACGCATATTCTTCAGGGATTAAGAGAATCACTAACTGTTACCACAAAGGGAACATGACGCAATGCCCACTGCTGTAAGAAAACAAGGAAACGTTCCCACTTTGCTTCTCTCTGTTCAGGGGTTTAAACCTTTTTGACATCCTGGCCTCACAAATGGGAAGAGGAAAAAGTTCTATTTCTAGGCAAGAAGCTTCTGAAATGTTCCTTCGTTTTCTTTTTTTAAAAAATATTTATTGTTTTAGAGGAGAAGGGAGGAAGAAAGACGGAGAGAAGCACTGATCAGTTGTGTAGCCAGCGCTCAGCTGACAGAACTCAGCTGACTGTCCAGGGCTGTTCCTTCACTTTCCATGATAGGCCTTGCCCTGGTGCAGTCAGCAATGTCAGGAAGGGAGGGGACAGGGTGGGGAGAGGGCAGTGATGTTGCTGAAACTCTAACTGCCCACTCCAGACAATGTGAACTGAGCTCTTGCTGTCCTGGGTTTAAAACAACAGGGTATCTACCCTGTTTTGCATTGCCCTATTGTCAAAGTGTATTAGTTAAACATTTAACTTCACTTGGAATGCCAGATTACAAATGTGCTTGGGACTGCTTCTTGACTGGCTCTAAATGAAGGCCAAAGTGGCTGGCTAAGAATGTCATCCTTTCAGCAAAACTTCTACAGAGGAATTAATACTGATAATTATAATTGTGACAATAGCTATCATTTCTTGAGTATTTACTCTCAGTTAGGCTGGGCACAATGCTAAACACCAACAACCCAGGAAGCCAGGTGCTATTATTGTTCTTATTGATTTTATAAAAGGAAAACAAGCCCCAGAGGGATTATATAACATGCCTGGGATCACTAGGCTAGTAGTTATGCCAGGTCTGCCTCCAAGGCCTATGGGTATAGTGCTCCCTTTGCCTTGTGCCAGGCATAGTGTTAGACCTTACAGACACAATGACAATTGCAATGCATGAAATGAGTCATGGAACTAGGGCTTTGAATGTAGTGAAGTTAACTGTAGAACTGTAATTGCCAAAAGAAAACCTTGCTTAAAAGCCACAAGGCTGCCAAATTCTAAGGATCAGCATAATCTGAAAGCAAAAGGGCACAGACCCCTCACCTTGGGAGGAGGGAGATGGCCAAGCTACCTGTGGAATGGTCTCTCCCCTGACTTCTCCCTGTACATGATCAAAGTGGGGCTGGGAAATCAGCTCAGATTAGGGTCTGGAAGCCCCAGAAGACAGGAAAAGACAAGCCCAGTATGGATAATGTTGGGAAATTACTCTGCTAGACTGGAAGAGAAGAGAAAGAAATATCCATGGCCCCAAATTTGTGACTTTTAACAACAAAAAGTTTTTATTTTTTAAATTTCTATCTTTCAAATTGATAGTGCAGGTAAATCAAAGCCAATAGGATAGAAGGATAGAAGAGAGGATAGAGGGAGCAGTGTGATAAGAAACTTCAGTTTTGGGTCCTACTTTGGTATGAATATGATAAAAATTCCAAATAGCAAAACTAAAATTTTCCAGAACCAGTCTATTTTTCTATGTTGCCATTTTTCTTTTTGCTTCTTTTTTTTTTTAAATTTTATTGTTGTTGTATTACATCCATCCCCTTTTTGCTCCCCTCTGTCCCTCTCCCCACCCACCCATTCCCCCCAAAGTCAATCCCACCTGTTGTCAATGTCCATGGTTCCTTTATACTAGGTTCTTGTCTAAACTGCTCCCCTTCCTTGCCTCTGCCTTCCCCCTTCTCTCTCCCTGCAACCCCTTTCCCCCCTGACCACTGAAGGCCTATTCCTTGTATTCATATACTTGGTTCTCTTTTGCTTGTTGCTAGTTTTGCTCATTATTGTCCCGTAATGGGTGAGATCAAATGATATTTGTCCTTCACTGGCTGGCTTATTTCACTAAGCATAATAATCTCCAGTTCCATCCCTGTTGTTGCAAAGGGTACAAGTTCCTTCTTTCTTTCTGCTATATAGAATTCCATTGTGTAAATGTACCAGAGATTTTTGATCCAATCATCCACTGATGGGCACTTAGGCTGTTTCCAGCACTTGGCTATTGTAAATAGTGCCACTATGAACATAGGTGTGCATAGGTTCTTATGAACTGGTGTTTCAGGATTCTTTGGGTATAGTCCAAGTAGTGGAATTGCTGGATCAAAAGGCAGTTCCATTTTTAGTTTTTTAAGGAAACCCCATACTGTTTTCCACAGTGGCCACACCAGCCTACATTCCCACCAACAGTGTGTGAGGGTTCCCTTTGCCCCGCATCCTCGCCAACACTTGTTGTTTGTTGATTTGCTGATGATTGCCATTCTGACAGGGGTGAGGTGGTATCTTAATGTAGTTTTAATTTGCATCTCTCTGATGACTAGCGATGTTGAGCATTCTTTCATATGCCTCTGGGCCCTTTGTATCTCTTCCTCAGTGAGTTGTCTGTTCAGGTCCTTTGCCCATTTTTTAATTGGGCTGTCTGTCTCCCTGGTGTTGAGTCACGTTAGTTCTTTATATATTTTGGAGATCAGACCCTTGTCTGAGGTATCATTGGCAATTATGTTTTCCCATACAGTTGGTTCCCTTTGAATTTTGCTGATATTTTCTTTAGCTGAACAGAAAC
>PVIW01010861.1:0-41287 GCA_004026585.1 Noctilio leporinus
TAAAAAAAAAAAAAAAGATATAACTCTTATAAACATATATGTACCCAACATAGGAGCACCCAAATATAAAAGGAAAATCTTGGGGGGACTTCAAGAAGGATATGGACAGCAACACACTAATAGTAGGGGATTTTAATACCCCATTATCAACAATGGACAGATCTTCCAAACAAAGAAACACCAAGGATATTGTGGCATAGAACAACACTGTAGATGAAATGCACTTAACTGACATATCCAGAATCTTTCACCCCAAAGAAGCAAAATGCACATTCTTTTCAAATGCACATGGAACTTTCTCAAAGATAGACCACATGGTAGGTCACAAGACAAGCCTCCAAAAATACAGGAAAATTGAAATCATACCAAGCATCTTCTCAGATCACAGTGGCTTGAAATTAGAAACCAACCTTAAAGGAAAAAACAAACAAACAAAAACACTCATTCATGGAGACTGAATAACATGCTACCAAGTAAGAAATGAGTAAACAATGAGATTGAAGAAGAAATCGTTTGTCTTAGAAACAAATAACAGTGAATACACCACAGCCCAAAACCTGTGGGACACAGCAATGGCAGTCCTCAGAGGGAAATTCATAGCAATACAGGTCTTACCTAAAAAGGTTAGAAGAAGCTTATACAAACAACCTAACCATAAAGCTGCAAGAACTAGAGGAGCAACAACAAACAAAGCCCAGCACAAGTAGAAGGAAGGAAATAATCAAGATCAGAGCAAAATTAAATGACTTAGAGAATAAAACTACATTTCAAAGAATCAATAAATCCAGGAGCTGATTCTTTGAAAACATAAACAAACTTGACAAGCTTTTAACCAGACTCGTCAAGAAAAAAAGAGGACCCAAATAAACAAAACCAGAAATGACAGGAGAAATCACAGCTGATACCTCAGGAATATAAAGGATTATAAGAAATTACTACAAACAACTGTATGACAAAAAATATGACAACCTGGGTAAAATGGGCAAATTTCTGGAAACATATAATCTACCAAAACTGAGTCCAAAAGGAGCATAAATCCTGAATAGACAAATAACATACAATGAAATTGAAGCAGTAATCCAAAAACTCCCAACGCACAAGAGCCCTGGACTGGATGGCTACACAGGCAAATTTTACCAAACATGTAGAAAAGAACTAACTCCCATTCTTCTCAGCCTATTCCAAAAAGTCCAAGAAGAGGGAAGACTCCCAGACTCTTTCTGTGAGGCCAATATTATTCTAATCCCAAAACCAGGTCAAGACACAACTCAGAAAGAAAAGTACAGGCCAATATCTCTGATGAACATAGATGCTAATATTCTCAACAAACTATTGGCCAACCAAATCCAGCAGTACATTAACAAGATCACACCCTGGCTGGTGGCTCAGTGGGTAAGCACTGGCCTGTGAACCCAAAGGTCTCTGGTTCAATTCCCAGTCAGGGCACATAACCAGGTTGCAAGCCTGGTCTCCAGCCAGGTCCATCCGTACCTGGAGGCAGGTGAAAGGCAACCATACATTGATTGTTCTCTCCCTTTCTTCCTCCCTCCCTGCCCTTCTCTCTAAAAATAATGAATAAAATCTTCTTTTTTTTTTTTTTTAAAGAAAGATCATACACCATGATCAAGTGGGATTCATCCTAGGGATGCAAGGATGGAACAACATTCACAAATCAATAAACGTAATACACTACATGAACAAAATGAAAGACAAAAACTATATGATCATATCAATAAATGCTGAAAAAGCATTTAATAAAGTACAGCAAACATTTATGATAAAAGTGCTCAGCAAAATGGAAAGAGAGGGAGCATACCTCAACATAATAAGAGCAACATATGAGAAACCTGCAGCCAACATCATATTCAGTGCGCAAAAAACTAAAAGCTTTCCCTCTAAGATCAGGAAAAAAGCAAGGCTTCTACTTTTTCCACTTCTGTTCAACATCTTTTTGGAAGTTCCAGCCATAGCTATCAGACAAGGAAAAGGAATCAAAGTATTCAAATTAAGCCCTGGCTGGTAGCACAGTGGATAAGGTGCTGGCCTGCGAACCCAAAGGTCGCAGGTTCGATTCCCAGCCAGGGCAACATAACCAGGTTGCAAGCCAGGTCTCCAGCCAGGTCTGTGGCTGGAGGCAGGTGAAAAGCGACCATACATTGATTTCTCTCTCCCTCTCTGTCTCTCTCTCTTCCCCTCTTTCTAAAAATAATAAAATAAAATCTTAAAAACAAAAATGAAATAAAGAGTATTCAAATTAGAAAGGAGGAAATAAAACTGTCATTATTTGCAGATGACATAATAGTGTATATACAAAACCTGATAGACTTCACCAAAAACCTGTTCTACCTACTAAGCAAATTTAGCAAAATAGCTGGATATAAAATCAATATCCAGAAATCAAAAGCATTTTTATGTGCCAATAATGAAGCATCAAAGATAGAAGCTAGAAAACAAATCCCATTTACCACAGCAACAAGAAAAATAAAGTACTTAGGAATAAAGTTAACCAAGGAGTAAAAGACCTGTGCTAAGAATACTACAGAACATTGAAGAAAGAAATTAAGAAAGATACAAATAAATAGAAGCATATACCATGTTCATGGATGGGGAGAATGAACATCATTAAAATGTCCATATTACCCAGAGCAATCTATAGATTCAATGCAATCCCAAATAAAATAACAATGACATATTTCACAGATACAGAAAAAATATTTCAAAAGTTTATATGGAGCCAGAATGACCACGAATAGTCACAGGAATCTTGAGAAGGAAGAACAAGGCAAGAGGAATCACAATACGAGACATAAAACTATACTACAAGGCTACTGGAATCAAAACAATCTGGTACTTGCATAAGAATAGACATATAGATCAATGGAACAGAACAGAGATCCCAGGACTCTATGACCAATTAATATTCAACAAAGGGGAAAGGAACATAAAATGGAATAAAAATAGTCTTTTCAGCAAGTGGTGTTGGGAGAATTGGACAGCAACATGAAAAAAATAAAACTAGACCACCGACTTACATCATATACCAGAATAAGCTCAAGATGGATAAAGGACTTAAACATAGGCCTTGACAACATAAAAGTCCTAGAGGGCTTTCCTAAAGGAAATAAAATTTCAGATATCCTACACATAAAATATTTTTACTGATACTTCTTCAAAGGGCAAAGGAAATAAAGGAACAAATAAACAAATGGGACTATATCAAACTGAAAAGTTTCTGTTCAACTAAAGAAAATGGCGGCAAAATTAAAAGGGAACCAAATGTATGGGAAAACATACTTGCCAGTGATACCTCAGACAAGGGTTTGATATCCAAAATATTTAAAGAACTAATGCAACTCAACACCAGGGAGACAGACAGCCCTGTTAAAAAATGGGCAAAGGACCTGAACAGACACCTTTCTGATGAGGACATACAAAGGACCCAAAGGCATATGAAAGAATGCTCAACATCACTAGCCATCAGAGAGATGTAAATTAAAATCACAATAAGATACCGCCTCATACCTGTCAGAATGACAATCCTCAACGAATCAACAAACAACAAGTGTTGGCGAGGATGTGGGGAAAAGGGAACCCTGGTGCACTGTTGGTGGAAATGCAGACTGGAGTAGCCACTATGGAAAACTGTATAGAATTTCCTCAAAAAACTAAAAATGGAACTGCTTTTTGATCCAGCAATTCCTCTACTGGAATTATATCCAAAGAATTCTGAAACAACATTTCAGAAGAACCTATGTAACCTTATGTTCATAGCAGCGCTATTTACAATAGCCAAGTGCTGGAAACAGCCTAAGTGCCCATCAGTGGGTGATTGGATCAAAAAACTTTGGTACATTTACACAATGGAATACTACACAGCAGAAAGAAAGAAAAGGAGCTCCTACTTTTTGTGACAACATGGATGGAACTGGAGAGTATTATGCCTAATGAAATAAGCCAGTCAGTGAAAGACAAATACATATGATCTCACCCATTACAGGATACTAATGAACAAAACAAACAAGCAAGCAAAAGAGAACCAGAGATATGAATACAAGGAATAGACCTTCAGTGGGTAGAGGGGACCGGGGAGAAGGAGGCAAAGAAGGAGAGCAGTTTAGTCAAGGAACTAGCATGGATGACCCATGGACATGGACAACAGGTGGGATTGACTTTGGTGGGGAATGGGAGGGTGGAGAAGGGGGAAGAAGGAGGGAAATGGGATGGATGTAATACAACAACAATAGAATTAAAAATAAAAAATTAAAAAATAAAACCAAATGGTAGAATTCACGGGAAGTAAATATCCTCCTTAACTATTTCCCCTGAGATAACCGCTATTGAGTATGGCCTTAACTCAGTTTTCTATGGTGCATGCCTTACCATTCTTTTTTATTTTCCAAAAACAGGATTATAGTCAGAAGTGACTTTAAAGATTGAGAAATAGTCTATGATACTGATACATCATCAACCTAGTTATCTTCCTGTTTTGGGATATTTAGGTCTAATTGATTTGTTTTTAATTTTAATTTTTTATTTCATTATGTTTATGCCTTTTCTTCCCAGCTTTTCCTTTGTATAAAGTAGAATAGTAGTTTATGCTCAGCATTATTAAGAAATTTTACCTTTAATTTTCTACTTTCATAGTTTTCCTTAAAGTATATTTAAAGATTATGTTCCTTTTCACCTTGAAATTATAGTTATTTTACATGCATCCTCTGCTTCTAAAAAGACAGTGTTTTTTAATCCCTTTCTTGGGAGACCATGTTGGAGGTAATAGGGACAAATTTATGTTGTGGAGCTGAACAGTCCCCAGAGAGGGCAGTATCTGTATTTTTCTTTTTTCTTTTTTTTTTTCCTAAATAGTATTTGCAGATGGTCCTTTCCTTTTTTTAATTTTATTTTGTTGTTGTATTACATTCATCCCCTTCTCCCCCTACCACTTTCTTTTCTGTTTAGATTGAAGGACGTATTCTGCCAATGGAAAGAATTAACTTAAGAAACACTTCATTTATTACATCTCAGGAAGTAAACTGGATTAAGGAAGTAACCAGAGACCTGTCCATCTTAACTGTGAGTGATTTTCAGGGTGGTGAAAGGAGGACCAATAATCCTGGCATGGTGGAAATCAGGAAGGAGGAATGATTTAATGTCTTCTGTTTGAGAGACAGTTCCAACTGAATTCCCATCCTTAATTATCTACTAAACAGGGTCCTTCAAAGAGAGTAAGGTGATAAGTTGTTAGAGGTTAGCCCTTTGCTTGACTATGAACTTAGGAAAAGAAAATAAATTGCTTTGGTAATTCATGTAGTGCCAGCCTACCAGTCAATTTTCCTTTCTCTTCCCCATCTTTTTCCCTGACGGTTCCTGGAAGATGTTTTTATTCATGAAACAAGGGAAATTAAAACAGTTCCTTGAGAACCAAAAGAGCCAGAGAACAAAATAGTAATTATTTTAAAATGTTTTTGGCTAATCTGGTTTTTGGCTCCCATTCTCCTAGTCACTGCCTTCCTCTCACCTTACACACCCCGGAATAGCCACTACCCTGATTCCTAACAGCATAGGTTTATTTCAGCTTTTTTTTCCTTCAAATTATAAGAGAGAGTTTATTTAGAAAGTTATAGAGGTAGGGAAAGTGAGTTAGGTAGGTTGTGCAGGCTTGGGAAACAAGTTACAGAAGCAAAAGAAGAACCCTTGGAGCACAGGAGAGAGAAGGGCAAAGGTACCACACCTGGGGGAAGAAAAAAGGGAGGGAAAAGGCTCAGAGTGCTCCTGGGAGAGTGAGTGTTGTTTCAACTGTTTGTGTACTCAGAACCATAGAGTAAACATTTTTGTACATCCAGCTTTATTTCTTCAACCTTATATTAATGAGTTTCACTCATATTGTCAGGTATAGTATTGCTGTATAGTATTCCATGCCCTGATTTACTTGTCACACATATCTGTATCAGTAATAGGAAGTAGACAAGGCAGGACTCAAGCCAAAAGAGTGAAAAGCAGTTTATTTTCTAATAGCATCTCCAGGGTGTAAGTTTAGAGTGTTCAAGTTACGGAAAGTACTAAAAATAGCTTGTTGTTCCTAGGTCCCCATGCATTTCTGGGCACTCTTTTACCCAAAGAGAGCAATGGACCAGGCCCGAGAACTGGTTAACATGTTAGAGAAGATAGCTGGCCCCATTGGCATGCGCATGAGTCCACCAGCCTGGGTCGAACTAAAAGATGATCGAACAGAGACCTATGTCAGAACCATTCAATCCATGCTGAGAGCAGAGGTAATAATTTAATTTCAGTATATTTATAGGATGTTCTAAGATACTTTGAATACTTAATTTTAACTAAACTTTGGTTATCAGTCTGCTGTGATGCTGGACAGAAACCTGTGTCTTAACTCATATGCACATGAAATACTAATGAAAATAGCCTTTATGTCCTTCAGTTAATTTTGCTTCTCTCATTCTATGTTGGCACTCTCATGCTTGAGTTCTGTTTGTCACGTAATTGGCTCGGGGAATAGCTGACTTTAGTTTGTTAATCTATATAGAACATGTCGTGCTCAGAAAGCAACTTCTTGGGCCAGGTGCCATTTTGCACGATTCAGTACTGAGCTGTTTCAGATTGATCTGGCTCTAGATTCAAATTACTCTAGTGATGAATTTGGCAGGTGGCCCATCAGCTCCATGCTGATAGCAGATTAGGATCACTGGAGCTGAGCAGGTCATAGTCCTCACAGCTCAGTAGTTTAGGCCTGCAGTTCTTGCCTGTATGTATGTAAAGCAGAGGAAGAAGATTAAGGAGGAAACAAAAGCAGAGGACAGTTTTTGGAAGTAATTTGTCCTTGAATTAAAGATTAATTCTTATGGGCTCAGTACTAGAATTAAATTATCATTGTATTATAGCTTTCTGTATTTGATCCACCACTCTGGATGTATCCATCTTATAGCAGCACATTCATGTTCTCTCTCTCTCCGTGGTTTCCTCGTGACTTTCCATGTCTACTGTACTCTGCTGGGGCCTCCCTTGTCCCTGATTATTGATAAAATGTGTTCTGCTTTCAGAAGAATCACCCAGTTTAGTATATCCACTTGCCCATTCCACAGCTTTTCATGTTCTCTTCCTGAGAGTGTATTGCCAGCTGTTTTCAGGCAGCATGGATATGAGTTTCATTCATAATGTTTATCATATTTAACTTACACTGGTATTGCTGTTTCTTTGTAATCTTCAATGGCATTCTGTTTTATTATTTTCATTGTTAAAGGTCACAAACTCAGCTGTCTACTGGAGCCAGTTAAGTAACACAGACCAGGAGTGGGTCAGAAGGGGACTATAATGAACTAGAAAGAGTAAACCCCATGATTGCAGATAAAAGCCCAACTTTGTCAAATTTATTAAAAATTTTTTTTCCAATAGAAACCAAAAAATCTAGATTTGCATATGTGTGTACTCCTCTATGTTAAAATACTTGCTAATAATAAAAACAACTTACAAATCACTGTAGGGACTGAAAAACCACATCTGTTTGCTAGATCCAGCCCATAATAGGCTCCCCATGTTTAGCCTGTGTTCTGTGTAACTTTGGAAGTATTTTGATGTCATTGCTGGAATATCCTCTGAGAAGTCTTAATCTAACACTAATCTTGATTTCCAATAGAATACTATCAATTTACCATTTATAGCCATTTTTGCCAACTATATTTCACTGGAGTGCCACTTTATTCAGATTTTGAAAGATTCTCCATTTTTAGTACTGGATCTCTAGAGCAGTGAGGGGTGGAGGGTGCTGATATGAGATGCACTGCTGGCAATGTCATTATCCTAATCAGAGAGAGAGAGCATACTACTTGCAGATATGGTAGTAGCTTTATTTTCATCTGCATTTGGCCCTGAATTGTTTCTTGTGGTGTTGCATTTCATGTGTCCTCAAAATTCTGTGATATGAATATAATAAGGTGCTTAGTTTACTAAAGCAAGTGGTAAAAAACATTGCAGAGAATTGAAAGCAGCACGTAATCAAGTAACCTTTGCTTGTTTTCAGATCTGGTCCTTTTCTAGGCATCTTAAGGTTCCTAATAGATAAATGAGATAATTAGCTCCCAGTAATTTTTGGTAACATGTTACTTATTTGTGCAAAGAAGCCCCAGACCTAACATTTGGCTTCAAAACCTTTTTTTGTATTAGAAATGTCCATCACCTTTGTTTCAGTACTCTCTCTACCTTAAAGGTGCCTTGGCTTTGCAGACTATCAAACTGCCTCTTACTGGAGCCCTGTCAAAGTTCCCAAGCTTGACTTGTATGTACTTTACCTCCTCAAGGGGAAGATACAGATGGTTGTTTGCATCATCACAGGCACACGTGATGATCTCTATGGGGCCATTAAGAAGCTATGCTGTGTGCAGGCTCCAGTACCTTCACAGGTGAGTGGGAGCTGGGCAGAAGGCCTAGATGGAAACTAGCCTTCCTTGAGACTTAGAAAAGAGGGCAGGTGTATGCAAAAAGACTGAAGTAACTGCTAGAAGCCAGCATGTGTAGACCCTTCTACAAAGCCTTCCCCTAATTAGAGAATAGCAGATGGTGTTCACAAGTTCTGTCTTCATGTCCCAGATGAGTACCTCTTTACTCAGAGGGTGGGTCTGCAAGTGGTATCACATGACTGGGTTCTGAGAGTATGGGCTTCACTCAGAGAGGGGAAAACTGCTTTCCTATGGAGATTGAAAAAGTTTTTACTCTGCATGAGGTCGTTGGAAGGTTTCTGTGTTGTTTTTCAGTTTTGGTTTGTGTTTGTGTTATGTGTGGGTACATGTATGCTTACCTAGAAAGCCTAGAATTAGAACTATTTATGCAAAGCATATTAGCTGCTAACTGGAGTTTCTTAAATATAGTATACACTTTGAATTATTTACATTGTCTGAAAGTCTGACAGTGTGTTCTTTCCCCATATTTCCTTCTTTATAGGTCATCAATGCCCGAACCATTAGTCAGCCCACCAAGCTTCGGAGTGTGGCCCAGAAAATTTTACTTCAGATTAATTGTAAATTGGGTGGTGAGCTCTGGGGAGTGGATATTCCTCTGGTGAGTGATGCTGAGATACATCTTCATTCAAGTCAACTCTCTAGAGAATCCTGCCTACCTGTTTTCCTCATAGTGTTGCCCCAGCCTTCAGTGCTTTCTAGTGTAAATTGAGTCCTTTGCCTGCTTTTGTATAGCCCAAGAGCTAAGAATGGTTTTCACTTTTTCTAAGTGGTGAAACAAAAATAAAGCTAGTATTTTCTGACACCTGAAAATTACGTGAAATTCAGTTGTTAGAGTCCTTAAATGCAGCTTCATTAGAACATTGTATTCCTTTATGTACTATTGTGGCTGCTTTCTTGCTGCAGTGACAGACAGAGCAGTTCCTGCAGAGACCCCCATGGCTCCGAAAGCCTAAGACATTTTGTTACCCTTTAGTCTTTCATGGAGAAAGTGTGCTGATCCCTAGTCTAGGTCTCTGACTTTACTGTATTTTAAAAATGTTGCATTGATTTCAATCTTTCCCTTTCCCAGAACTTATTTTCATATGTTGCTTTGGGGTTCAGTAATTAAAGATGGGTTTTTTCATTCAGTTTTTGTTTTCTAACACAGAAACAGTTAATGGTGATCGGGATGGATGTTTACCATGACCCCAGCAGGGGCATGCGCTCCGTGGTTGGCTTCGTGGCAAGCATCAACCTGTAAGCACCCACAGCATGCCACTTTGTTTGGTTACCTCGTCTCGATACCCAATCTCATTATAAATACAGCAAGTATTTTTGAGTATTTCACAGTATAGTAAAAGTATACTTTCTTTTACCTGATACCTAAAAGTGTACTTAACTCCTTCCTCCTCTATCTTCCTACAATATTAGTTTATGCATCTATTTACCAGACTTGTCATGTGTATAAGTCTGTTCCCTGTCTGCAATGTAGTCTCCTTCACAATGGGGACTGTGTCTTGTCTGTGGTGGATTTTTACCCCCAGAAATAAAGGAGGTGGTTTATGTTTGTTCTAACTGTGAAATTAAGACATGCCCATTCAAATACCTGCTGAAGATTTTTATGGCTCATTTTCTTCTTTTTTTTTTTTAAAGATCTTATTCATAATTTTCAGAGAGAAGGGCAGGGAGGGAGGAAGGAAGGGAGTGAGACATCAATGTATGGTTGCCTTTTACAAACTCCCTCCAGCCACAGACCTGGCTGGTGACCTGGCTAGCAACCTGGTTGTTCCCTGACTGGGAATGGAACCAGCGACCTTTGGGTTTGCAGGCCAGTGCCCATCCACTGAGCCACCAGCCAGGGCTATGGTTTATTTTCTATTAACCACTAACTAAGGTTTGATGTTGTATACTTACAGATTTTCTTTTATGCGTTTACTAACACATATAGGTACTATATGTATGTATGTGCAAATGGCATTGTATTATGTGTACTGTTCCTCAGTTTGATCTTTGTACTTACACTGTACATATATTTTGGGCATTTTTCCAAATCAGTATAAGTAATTCTCAACCAATTCTCATTAACTCGTGTGTGGAGTTTACTGTATGCCACAGCACTGTTTATTTTAGTCCCCCATTGGTAGATAGCTACATTGTCCATTGTTTTTGGCTGGAAGCAGTTTTGTGGCAAGTATCCACAACTATGCTTATATTTTTACATTCTGTATGCGGCTTATATGTATATATATACACACACACACGTGTGTGTGTTACATGTGGCTGCACATGTAACATAAATACATTTGCTACTGCTGTTGGCTTGGTGCTTAGAGAAGCTGATGAGTGCTGCTGTTCAGACTGGGCCTTCCTCTGTGAGTGTTCATGCTTTTTTCTCTCTCTCCTTAACTGCCTCCACTCCAGCACCCTCACAAAATGGTACTCACGAGTGGTATTCCAGATGCCGCATCAAGAGATTGTGGACAGCCTGAAGCTGTGTCTGGTGGGCTCCTTAAAAAAGTTCTATGAGGTGAGGAGAATGGGAACCCTAAAATTTCAAGGTTCGAAGAACTGCATGCTTGAACCCTTGCAGAGGAAGTCAGATTTAGTGGAAGGGATCCCACATCGAAGGTGAGTCTCAAACACCCTGAACAGTCAGTTATTGCTAAGCAGGCAACTTGACAGGGCTGCTCTCAGGCTGCTTCATATATAGAGCAGCCTGCAGAACTAACTGCTTTCATTTGGTTTGGGAAATAATTATTTCCCAGACATCAGCTTGATGCCTGTAGGCATAGTCTTCATGCCCTTATCAGGAAAACTGGGGGTACATTTCAGCAATTAAAGCAGTTTATGAATTTACTCAGCTTTATGGCTGTCATTAATTCGGCGCTGGCTCTTTTCATTTGGGTTCAAGGCATATGCTTCCCTATAAATTAGCCTTAGAACTCAAAGGAATGCTAACCGCGGAGAATTGCTGTTATTAGGCTGATATTGGATCAGGAAAAATGAACAAGCAGAATACTGGGTTTTGTCTTGGCTAGTACATCAAAGGAAGCACTGATAAGTAACTTATATTGCTTAGGGTCAGAGTTAGCCCTTTGCATGGAGATTAACCAGCTAGAAATTTAATAAGTTTATGTGATTTAAGTCAATGTCTCAAGAACTCTTCCTTGTTTCTTTTTAGAGTAACTTTCTTAAGGTGTCCTTCAAATAGTTTAACTGTCTTTCAGGATTGATTGGAGATTATGTAGGAAAAAAGTTGAATTTTTATCTCTAAGGAGGTTCCTGTGATGTTACTTTGTCACCAAGTTCTTCTACACCTTTCTTTTTCTTATTATGCTTTCCCTCATGCTCAAAAGTTACTTGTGTGAAACCTTTCCTTTTACTCCCCTCCTCCCCACTCCAGCCCTTTAGCCAGGCTTGCATGTTTATGTTCCACTCCCAAGGCCTTTATTTTATATTGCGTAGTGATTAGCACACCCTGCCTTTCATTAACTTCTTGGATCATTATGTATCTTTCCATCTGGGTTGTAATTTACTTGAGCACACTTTGGTTATTGATGGCTATGTAACAAATTCCTCTAAAACTTTGTGACATGCAGTGAGCATTCATGAAGCTGGATAGGGCATAGTGGGCTCCCTGTGGTCTTGCCACATCTGCTCATTGGGGCTTCCTTATAGTATGGTGACTGGGTTCAATGCACAAGTGTTCGAAGAGATTGACACAACAGCTACAAGTCATGTCTCCTCTTATATCTTAGCCTGGAAGGTCGTGCAGCATCACTTCCATTGCATTCTATTTGTTGACTAATGTCATTATGAATATACCTAACATTTGGAGAAACTAGTGAACATCAGTTTTGCCAGAGACGGTGAAAGCACAGGTTGCCCCATCAGGTCCTTAGGAACCCTGTCAAAGATTTTAAAATAATATATATGGCTCAGAGATTGTTATGGGTTGAATTGTGCCCCCACCCCAAAAAGATGTTGGAGCCATACCAATGAATGTTAACCTTATTCGAAAGTAGGGTCTTTACAGATGATCCAGTTAAGATAAGGTTATTAGAATGGACCCCAATCCAATGTGATAGTCTTTATGAAAAGAGAAGATATGCACACAGAGACCCACACATATTGGGGGAAAAGCAATGTGAAGGCACAAGGAGATCACAAAGGAATACCTAAGGCAACCAGGAACTAGGAGGGAGTCTTGGCAGAGATTCTTACAGGCTCAGAGGGAACCAGCCCTGCCAGTGCCTTGATTTTGAACTTGCCTCCAGCTCTGTGAAACAATGCATTTCCGTTATTTTAAGCCATCCAGTTAGTGGTACTTTGTCACAGAAGCTCTAGCAAAGGAATACTGCCCAGCTTTTGGCACCTGCAGTTGCAGCCCTGATCCAAGAACCACTAGGAAAAGTGTTACACTCATGTGGGGAAAATGAAGAAAAGGGTTGTTAAACCTGCATCTCCCCCACCCCAGCCCCTTCCCTAGATCCCATAGAGAAGTGGAGGAATCTGTCTAGCGAGATATTTCCTTGGCCCCTGCTCATGGGGAGTGTGAGTACACAGTCATGAAAGTGTGCTAACCAGCTCGCTTATCTTTCTTTATTCCCTCCATTTGAGATGAGAAGTGTTTCAGTTGCTCACCCTAATGCACTGTTCCTCTGAGAATGAAAATGTGTTCTTTGGTCTGAGGAAATGTGATTTGGCTGACCAAATTGGTGAAATATCTTCTGTTTTTTTCCTTTTTAGTATTTGGAACATTGGCATCTACCAGCAGGTAGGGAAAGCCCAGTCTAGAATAGGTTTATTTTCCTTAGGAACTATTTGTAGCCTCCTGGAGCCATCAGGGTCCATTCAACTTACCATGGTCAGCTCTGTACAGGGCTCTTCCTCCAGAATCTGCCCCAGAGCCATCTGCATTCCCTATCTCTCTGAGCAGACACAGTTCTTGCTGGTGTTTTGCATTTCGGAGGGTGCAAGAGACATAATGTCTAGATTCAGCCCGTTTCTACATTGTTGCCCTCCCCAGTGTTCACTTGTTTCATGGACCAAGGAGCCACCTCAAGCAAACACACCAGGATATTCACTTGCTGGTTCCAGCCACTTTCTGATTGATTCTAGGAGAGGGTAATTAGTCCCCATTCACCCTTCCCCCTACTTCCTTGGTTACAGCCACTCTGCTTTCTGTCTCTGTGAATTTGCCAAATTGGGATCTATTAGATCAAGTAACCATAAAATATGTGACCTTTTGTTTTGGTTTCTTTCATTGAGCATGTTTTTAAGATTTATCAAAATTGTATATATCATTACTTTGTTTACTTTTTTAAAAAGATTTTATTATTTTTAGAGAGAGGGGAAGGGAGAAATGCAGAGAGGAAGAGAGACACCAATGTATGGTTGCCTTTCACCTGCCTCCAGCTACGGACCCGGCTGGAGACCTGGCTTGCAACCTGGTTATGTGCCCTGGCTAGGAATCAAACCAATGACCTTTGGGTTTGCAGGCTGGCCCCTTATCCACTGTGCCACCAGCCAGGGCACTTTGTTACTTTTTATGGATGAATAGTATTCCATTGTATGTTTATTTCACAATTTGTTTATCCATTTATCATCGATGGACATTTGAACTGTTCCCACCTGTTGACTACTGTGAATCATGCTGCTATGAAGATGCTGTGTATGTATTTGTTAGAGTACCTATTTTCAGTTCTTTTGTGTATATACCTAGGAGTAAAATTGATGGGTAATATGATAATTCTATGTTTAACTTTTTGAGGAGCTGCCAAACTGTTTTCTACAGTGGCTGTACCATTTTACGTTCCTAACAGCAGCGTACACAGGTTCCAGTTTCTCTGTGTGCTTGTTAACACTTCTTTTTTATTTTTAATTGACTTGCATCTCTTTAATGACCAGTGATGTTTATTTACTTATTGTCCATTTGTCTATTCTCTTTGAAAAAGTCCTTTCAAATCTCTTCCCCATGTTTTAATTGAGCTATTTGTCTTTTTGTCAAGATACAAGAGGGTTTTTTAAAAACATATTTTGGATACAGAACCCTTGTTTGATGCAAGATTTGCAGATATTTTTGCCCTTTCTGTAGGGTGTCTCCATGTTCTCGAAGTTATTTGATGCACCAAGGTTTTACATTTTGACAAAGTCCACTTTATTTTTTCTTACTTTTATACTTTTGGTGTCAAATCCAAGACTCTGATGCCAAATATGAGATTTACCTCTGTATTTTCTTTTAACAGTTTCATAGCTTTAACTCTTATATTTAGGTCATGGATCTATTTTGAGGTACACTTCATACAGAGTGAAGTAGAAGTCCAACTTTATTTTTTTGTATGTGGCCATCTACTTGTCTTAGAATCACTTGTTGAAGAGACTATTCTCTTTCCATGATAAGGTATTGGTATTCTTGTTAAAAATTAGTGAGAGGTTTTTGGATTTATTTTTTTTAAATTAGATTTATTGGGGTTGACAATTGGTTAATAAAATGACATAGGTTTCAGGTCTACACTTCTACAATACATCATCTGTACACCACCCCAAATTAAGCCTCCTTCCATCACCATTTATTGCCTCTATATAGATTTATTTCTGACCTCTAAATTCAATTCCATTGGTCTGTATGTCTATCTTTATGGGAGTAAAACACTGTTTCTTGTTCATTAATTTTAAAATTGGGAATTGTGAGTCTTCTAGTTTTGTTTTACTTTTGATGTTTTAGCTGTTCAAAGCCACTTAGAATTCCATATGAATTTGATAGTATGCATTTCCATTTCTGCAAAAAAGCCAAGGAATTTTGATAAGATTTGCATCGAGTGTAAATAGTTTTGCAAGTATTGCCATCTTAATGATATTCAGTCTTGAAATATGTGGACCTATAGTGTCTTTCTATTTATTTAGGTCTACTTTAATTTTTCAGCAGTGTTTTATACTTCCCTGTAAAAAATTTTTCCTTGGTTAGGTTTATTTCTAGGTATTTTATTCTTTTGGATGCAATTGTAATTATAAATTAGTTTTATTAATTTCATTTTTAATTGTTCATTACAGGTCTGTAGGATACAACTTGTATTACCATGTTGACCTTTTTTTTTTTTAAGATTTTATTTCATTATTTTAGAAAGAGGAAAAGGGAGAGAGGCAGAGAGGGGGAGACACATCAATGTACGGTTGTATTTCACCTGCCTCCAGCCACAGACCTGACTGGAGACCTGGTTTGCAACCTGGTTATGTGCCCTGGCTGGGGAATCGAACCTGTGACCTTTGGGTTCACAGGCTGGCGCCTTATCCACTGTGCTACCCACCAGGGCCATCATGTTGACCTTTTACCATACAGCTTTCTGAATTTATTTACCTTTTTTAAAATTCTTTTTTTTTTTTAAAGATTTTATTTATTATTCTTAAGAGAGGGGAAGGGAGAGAGGCAGAGAGGAAGAGAGACATCAGTGTATGGTTGCCTTTCACCTGCCTCCAGCTACAGAGCTAGCTGGAGACCTGGCTTACAACCTGGTTATGTGCCCTGGCTGGGGAATCGAACCAGTGACCTTTGGGTTCACAGGCTGACTCCTTACCCACTATGTCACCAGCTGGGGCTAAAAATTCTTTGGGATGATACAATCATATAATCTGCACATATAGAGGTAGGTATACTTTTTCTTTACAATTTGGATGCCTTTTATTTATTTATTTATTTTCACACTGTACAACCCCCTTCAGTGCTCACAGCCCACAGATAGGAGGCTGGGCAATTGTTTGAGGTCGCAATTTACTCTGGCATGGGTACACTATGCGAGAGGCCCATGGAGCAGAGCCCACCATAAATCCATTACTGTGCTTTATTTCTTTTTCATTCTTAGTTACTTGGGCTGGAATTTCCAGTACAAGTTTGAATAACAGTGGTGAAAATAGGCATTCTTATCTTTTTTCTGATATTAGGGGGACAGTTTCAAGTATTCACCACTGAGTATAACAATCAGTATGTTTTCCATAAATTTCCTTTATCCTGTTTTAAAAGTGTGTTAGATTTTATCAAATGCTTCTTCTGCATATTAAATTATAACAATCTTATTCGGATTAATACCAACTTAATTTTAGCAGTATACAGAAACTCTGTCTCTATATAGACTCTTTTTTTAAAAGAGTCTATAACTCTCTTTTTTATTAAAGTATATTATATTGATTATGCTGTTACAGTGTCCCAATTTCTTTTCCCTTTGCTCCCCTCCATCTACGATCCTCTTTCTCTCCCTCAATCCTATCCCCTTATTTCATGTCCATGGGTTATGCACCTAAGTTCCCTGATTTCACCCTTTCCTATATTATTATTATTTTTAAAAATTTTATTGTTGTTGTATTACATCCATCCCCTTTTTGTTCCCCTCTGTCCCCCTCCCCACCCACCCTACTATATTATTCTTAACTTCTTCCTGTGTATCTTGTACCCACCAGTTATATTTCCTAATCCCTGCACCATTTCCCCATTTCTTTCCCTTCCCCCTCCCAGCTGATAACCCTTCCAATGATCCTCATACCTATGATTCTCATCCTATTCTGGTTGTTTGTTTAGTTTTTGTTTTTATTTTTTAGATACTGTTGTTGATAGCTGTGAGTTTGTTCCCATTTTAATGTTCGTAGTTTTGATCTTTTTTCTTAAGTTTAAAAACCTAACCTTTCATATAATAATGGCTTGGTGATGATGAACTCCTTTAGCTTTACCTTGTCTGGGAAGCACTTTATCTGTCTTTCCATTCTAAATGGTAGTTTTGCTGGATAGCGTAATCTTAGTTGCAGTCCTTGATTTTCATCACTTTGAATATTTCTTGCTAGTCCCTTCTTGCCTGATTTTTCTTTTTTTGAGAAATCAGGTGTTAGTCTTATAGGAACCTCTTTGCAGGTAACTCTTATTTTCTTTTATTGCTTTTAAGATTCTCTCTTTATCTTTAACCTTTGGCATTTTAATTATGATGTGTCTTGGTGTGGTCTTGTTTGGGTCTAGCTTGTTTGGGACTCTGTGCTTCCTGGACCTATATGTCTGTTTCTTTCACTGGATTTGGGAAGTTTTCCTTCATTTTTTCACATAAGTTTTCAATTTCTTGTTCTTCCCCTTCTTTGGCACCCCTATAATTCAGATGTTGGCATGTTTAAAGTTGTCTCAGAGGTTCCTAAGCCTCTACTCATCTTTTTCAATTCTTATTTCCTCATTCTGTACTGGTTGATTGCTTTCTTATGTACCAAAGCATTGATTGAACCCTGGTTTACTTCCCTTCACCCTTAGTTTCACATGGATTTTCCTTCATTTCACTTAGCATAGCCTTCACTTCTTCCCTTTTGCATTCGCTGTACTCAAGCATATCTGTCAAGTCTGTGAGCATCTTTATCATTAGCATTTTGAACTCTGCCTCTGTTAGGTTGGCAATTTCCTCATCGCTTATTTCTCCCATTGGAATGTTGATCTGTTCCCTTTTTTGTGTTATACCTCCCCGTCTCTTCCACTTGAGAGGCTCCTGTGTTTGCCTCTGTTTCTTAGGTAGAGTGCTCGCAACTGTTATATTGTAAGGGGTGGAGCCTTAGGTATTTGTCAGTACAGGGTGACCAGTATCACCATGTTGTGGTGCTGTGCATGGGGAAGGGGTCTAAAAGGGAATGGGGCAGCTTGTTCAGCACTAAATCTGTTCCCAGGCACTTCTCCCACTTCACATATGGAATTGGTACCTCTCTAGCTGTTGGCATGGTTGTGGTTCCCAGTATGGGTGGATCTGGGGATATCCTGGACCGTGGGGCCCTCTAAATAAATGGACTCTGCTGAGAGATCAGCAGTTTCTTTCTCCACCCCAACTCCCACTGGTTTTCAAAGTCAGAAATAATGAGGCTTTATCTTCCCCCTGCCTCACCCCTGGCACTGGAACCATGATTCATGCAGTCTGGTCTGGTGCCAGGGTGTTCCCCAGGTGTCCCTTTTATCTTAATGTGTGACTTAGTTGTCTGGCAACTGGCCACAGCTGCACAGCCATAGCTGCCCTCCCACCGTAGCTGCCGAGTCTTCAAATTGTGCCACCAAACTGTGCCTGTCTGACTGGGCTCTGCCTATCCTACCTGTCTGGATGAGTATTTCTTCATTATATCTTTGTTTGTTGGACTTCCATGCAGCTTGATTTTCTGGAATTTCTGGTTGTCCCTAGTTTTTAGGGAGATGCAGAGTGACTACCTACACCTTCATCTTGGCCAGAAATCCTCTCATTTTTTTTTTTTTTTATGCTAATTATGTATTATGGTTCTTTAGAGAAACAGAAGCAATAGGGTATTATGTATCTGTAAAGAGATTTATTTTAAGGACTTGGCTGAGGAAGACCTTGTCCAGTGATGTCCTCTTGGTCGTGGATGAAATGAGGCTACCAGCACATGATCTGCCTAGGAAGAGAAAGAGCAGGCAAGTTTCTCTAGGAGTAAAATGCCCTGAAATCTTTCTCCCATGGACTTTTACTGAGCTTTTCACACATAGGGATATACAGCATACACATACAGCTTATCCATTAATGTCAAGCAGTGCTGATTACAGAGAACAGACACTGTTTATAGATAATAATTCAAGGAGCACAGAGACCTATTTCAGGTCAGGGTCTGCTAGATAAGATGATGCCAATGGGCTCAAAAATAGGATGCATGTGCCCTGGCTGGTGGCGCACTGGATAAAGTGCTGGCCTGCAAACCCAAAGGTCACTGGTTTGATTCCCAGTTAGGGCACATAACCAGGTTGCAAACCAGGTCTCCAACCAGGTCCTTAGCTGGAGACAGGTGAAAGGCAACCACACATTGATGTCTCTCTCCCTCTCTGCCTCTCTCCCTTCCCTTCTCTCTAAAAATGATAAATTTTGGGGGAAAATATGGTGTATAAGTTTAACCTAAACATCTGCTGTTCATTAATCTAAAACTAGTCAAAGCAGAGCAAGTTTCAAAGAATACTATGTATTCCTCAAGACCTAATATACCCTGGGAATCCTAGGTGCTGGTATGGACCGTGCTAGCCTCCTATATTACTGGTTTCCCAGTCAGGTCTTACAAGCCTGTCTTCCCAGGCCTTGATTATGCAAGATCATAGTCGTCTTTACCACACAAAGTGGTCCCTTGGCTAACATTTATGGAAGCTGGAAAGTTGAAAATCTGCAGGATTGGCCATTAAACTGGATAGCCAGGGGAGGGCTGATGTTTCAGATCAAGTTTGAGTTTCTGTTACTTGGTTTTCCTTAGACTTCTTGGATGTTTAGTTAACCTTTTCCAGCTGATTTGAAATTTGAAAATTGTCAGTCCACTATTTGTGCAAGTATTTCTTTTGCTACCTTTTCATTCTCTTCTACTGTGACTCCTCTTATGTTGATATGCTTCATGATGTCTCATAGGTCTCAGAGGCTGCATTTATTTATTATTCCTTTTTTCTATTTCCATATTAGATAAACTCAATTAATCTATCTATCTAATAGTTTGCTATTATTTCTTCTGTCTGATCAAATATGTAGTTATGCCCTTATAGTGAATTTTTCATTGTAGTTATTATACTTTTCAATACCATAATCACTGTTTGGTTATTTCTTATCATTTCTATCTCTTTATTGATAGTCTTTATTTGGTAGAGACACTTCTCATACTTTCCTTATGATCTTTAGGTGTGGATGGTTGGTTTAAAATACTTGTCTAGCCCTGGCTGGTGGCACAGTGGATAAGGCACCAGCCTGTGAATCTGGAGGTAGTAGGTTCAATTCCCAGCCAGGCACATGGCCGGGTTGCGGGCCAGTTCTCTATCCAGGTTCATAGCTGGGGGCAGGTGAAGGGCAGCCATGCATTGATGTGTCTCTCTCTCTCTGCCTCTCTCCCATCCCCTCTCTCTAAAAATAATAAATAAAATATTAAAAAAAAATAAAGTACTTGTCTAGTAAAACCAATATCTAAGAGATTTTGTTGTCCTTTTTTTTTTTTTTTTTTGAAATGTATATGGGCAATACTTTATTTGTTGGTATGTCTCAAAAAATTTATTTAGAATTGGGTATTTTTAATAAAATGCGGCAACTCTGCAAATTGTATCTCCACTCAGAGTATTGTTGCTTTTGCTTGTTTGATGAGTTTCTTTGTCCAATACTGTGATTTCTGTAGCCTGAACTGTGCATAGCCATTAGAATCTCCCCTTATTTAGCTTAGTAATCAGCTGGAACTTGTTCTGCCCCATGTAGGGACTGGTAGATTATTTTCACATTAACATGGCAGTGAAGCTGCAGATAGAACAGCTACTTCAGAGAAAGGGAAGTATGCATAAAGCAAGTTAAAATACAACAAAATCATTGTTCTGAGATTCTTTTATATTTTTAAAAGATTTTATTTTTAGAAAGAGGGGAAGGGAGGAAGAAAGAGAAGGAGAGAAACATGTGAATGTGTGGTTGCCTCTCTCATGCCCCCAACTGGGGACCTGGCCCGCAAACCCAGACATCTACGTACCCTGACTGGGAATCAAACAGGCAACCCTTTGGTTCTCCAGCTGGTGCTCAATCCACTGAGCACACTAGCCAGAGTAGTGTTTCAGTCATTTTTATTGTGTAAATGCTGTTCAGATTGTTGGAAGCCTCTGGCTGCTATCAATAGTTATAAAGAAGTTGATTCTGACCATTTTTTACAGTGTACTTATTGCTTGAATGGAAGAACAGATTTTGGGAGGTCCTTATACATTCAAGAAATATTCCCTACAGAGTGCTCTTGATAATTTTACAGTAATCTAGGTAGACAGTGATTAGAGTCTAGAACCTACTGAGGGTACATGACCCTAGAAAACCTCTGTCATTTTGGCTTGGGATCCCAGAGGGCTACATCTTACACCTAATGGTGATTGAGAGATATATAAACCATTAGAGCAAACTACAGCTCATTTTTTAATTATTTCAATCCATAAAATCAGATATAATAACCAGAGTGCTAATGTTCCAAAGTTTTCATAGTGCTAATACTCTAGATACTGAGACCAAACAAATTTAAATGTTCTCTGTATGAAAAATGCCATTCTATGGGGGGACAGAGGGGAGCAAAAAGGGGATGGATGTAATACAACAACAATAAAATTAAAAAAAAAAAGAAAAGAAAAGAAAAATGCCATTCTAGGCCTTACGTTGTTTCTGTAAACAATATTATAAATACTGTGTTTGCTATGCAATATATTTTAAAATACATTAAACATACACACACATGCACACACACATATATGTACACATTTAATTGAAGCAAAAATAATTAAAAAGCCCAAGATACAAAAAGACAGAAACTCTAGGGATACATGCTAATTCTGGAAAAGGCAGCTGAAATGTTGAAAAGATTTTTAAGATGTTTGAAAGTTTTTAGGGGTTGAAAACTAGAAACCAAGGCCCCAAATCAGTGATGGTCCTGAGCACAGTTCATTCTTTGAGCTGTGAATCTAAAGAACTAAAAACTAGGAGTAAAGAGGAACTATTGGTAGACCAACTATGAATTATTTCAGTCCTTGAGTATGGATTTAGGTGAGCTCTGTTAATTTTGCTGCTCACCTATCAGAAGCAAATAAACCCTCTGAAGGAAGGTTAATATTATCCTGGGCATCAAATTGTTTTTACAATATCTAGCAATCAATAAATAATAACTAATAATACAGGGAGATAAAATGAAGCCACTAAAACCAAGAAAAATAACAAATAATTGATGTGATTGATCCACAGAGATTATGAATAATTGAGTGATAAGTCACATTTCAAAATAGGAGCACTTACTGTGTTCAGAGATAAAATATAACATTTAGAATTATAGCAAAGAATTGGAAACTATAAAAAGCCAATTGGAATTTCTAGAACTGAAAATCATGCTAAACAAATTAAAACACTCAATGGATGGGTATATTTGATTGGTAGGGATTCCGTAACAATATACCGTAGATTATGTGGCTTAAATAACAAATATTTATTTGCTCACAGTCTTAGAAGGTGGGACTCCAAAATCATGATGCTGGCAGGTTTAGATTCTGCAGTGGCCTTTCTACTTGTCTTGTAGATAACTGTCTTCTCTCTCCCTGTTACATGGTCTTCACGCTTTGTGTATCTATGTCCTAATCTCATGTTTATTTAGGGCCCACCCCAATGACCTCATTTAAACTTAATAACTTTCTTATTTAATTTTTAAAGATTTTATTCATGTATTATTAGAAAGGAAGAGAAGGGGAGAGGGAGAGAGACATTGATGCGTGAAGGAAACATTGATCGGTTGCTGCTTGCACATGCCCCAACTGGGACCAGCACACATCCCAGGCATGTAATTGAACAACCCAGGTTGAAATTGAACAAGCATCCTTTTGCTTTGTGGGATGGTACCCAACCAACTGAGCCACACAAATCAGGGTTTAATAAATTCTTTAAAGAATTTATCTCCAAATACAGTCACATTCCAAGGAACTAGGTGTTAGGATTTCATCATACAAATTTTGGGAAGACACAGTTCCATGCATTAGAAAAATGGGTAACAGTAGTTTAGACTTAATTGAGGAAGTAATGTGCCAACTGAAAAATAGATAAGAAAATCAAACTGAAGCACTGACATACAAAAGGTTAGGAAATATAACAGGGCAACAGACAGGGGAATATGAAGTTAAATCATAATAGCTGCATAATCAGCATCCCATAAGAAGATTAGAGGGGATATAGGAAGAAGTAATCTGAAAAGACAAATAGTAAAGAATATTCTAAAAGTAATAGAAGACATCAAGGCACAGATACAAAAAAAAATGCAACAAACCCCAAACAGGAGGTATTGAAAATAAAAGTAAACTTAAAAAGTACACATATATATATACACAACTGTTGAAAGTAAAGATAATTACATATATATATTAGTCAAAAAAAGAGGTTCCCATTAAAGGAGCAAAAAATGGACTAATAGCTTAACTTTCTAAAAGAAGCAGTGTAAGCCACAAGGTAATAAAATAATAGCTACAAAGTGCTTGAGGAAAGTAACTGCCTCGCTCATTTTACAAGTCAAGCATTCTC
The DNA here is from genome assembly GCA_004026585.1 of Noctilio leporinus. Classification (NCBI taxonomy): domain Eukaryota; kingdom Metazoa; phylum Chordata; class Mammalia; order Chiroptera; family Noctilionidae; genus Noctilio; species Noctilio leporinus. The sequence goes on from PVIW01010861.1 coordinate 23,486, forward strand.
CTAATTTCAAAACCAAATAAAGATGCCTTAAAGAAGTAAAATTATAAAGCAATATTCCTGACAAACATAGATATAAAAGTCACCAACAAAACATTTGTAAACTGAATTCAGCAATACATTAAAAAGGTCATACACCATGATCCAATGGGATTTATTCCTGAGATACAAGGTTGATAAAATATTCAGAAATTAATTAACATGATACACCATATAAACAAAAGAAAGGATAAAATCATACAACCATATCAATAGATGCAAAAAAAAAAAACACTTGACAAAACCTGACACCTTATCTATAATTAAAAAAAATCTATTAGCAAATTGGGACCAGAGGGAGCATACCTCAATGTGTAAAGACTGTATTTGACAAACCCACAGCTAACTCATACTCAGCTGGGAAAAACTAAAAACACTTCCCTTAGGACCAGAAACAAGACCGGAGTGTCCACTTCCACCACTTATTCAATGCAGTACTAGAAGTCCTAGCAATAGCAGTCAGACAAGAAGAAATAAAAGGCATCCAAGTTGGAATGGAAGAAATAAAACTGTCATTATTTAAGGATGACATGCTACTGTGGATAGAGAACCCTAAGAATTCCACAAGAAAACTACTAGAACTGATAAATGAATTCAGTAATGTAGCAGGATACAAAACAAATATGCAGAAATCATTTGCATTTTTATATAATCAAGTATTAGAAAGGGAAAGTAATACTCATAAAGCAATTTCATTTACAATTGCATAAGAAATACCTAGGAATAAATTTAACCAAGGAGAGAAAAGACCTATACTTGGAAAATTATAAGATACTGAAGAAAGAAAGAAAAGATACAAATAAATGGAAGCATATACTATGCTCATGGATGAAGATTTAGCATCATTATAATGTTCATACTATCTAGAAAAATCTAGATTCACTGCAATTCCTATCAAAATAACCAATGTTTTCACAGAACTACAACAAATCAAAAAATTTATATGTAACCAAAAAGGACCCCAAATACCCACAGAAATCTTGAGAAGAACAAACTTAGAAGTGTGAGCCACCTGGTATCAAACTATACTACAAGGCTATAGTAATCAAAACAGAGTGATACCTATTAATACAGACACATAGGTCAGTGGAATAGAATAGAGAGCCCAAAAATAAACCCACACCTATATATATAGTCCATTAATATATGACAAAGATAGCAAGGACAGTGGGGTAAATAAGTCTATTCAGTAAATGATGTTGAAAAAATTAGAGATATGCAAAATATACCTCTGTTACACCATATACAAGAATAAACTTAAAATGGATTAAAGACTTAAATGTAAAACTCAAAACCATAAAACTCCTAGAAAAGTAACAGTAAAATTTCTGACATTTCTCTCAGCAATACTTTTTTCTGATTTATCCCCTTGGGCAAGGGACACAAAAAAAAATGGGACTACATTGAAATTTCAGTGCTTTAAATACTTGAATTGTTAAGTAAAAGGTGAAAATACCAATTTGTGTTATACTTTGATATGCTAAAGTTTTGTGTTGTAATTTGTAGGGTAGCCAATATAAGAGTAATAAAAAAGTATACAACTATTTAATGAGGAAGAGAAAATAGTAAAAAGGTTTTAAGGGAAAAGAAAAAAATGTAGAACACGTGAGATCATAATACTTTAACCTTGAAAATTTTCCACCAAGAGGAAGAAGCCTGTCACAAAAGACCACATATTAGCACCCTGGCTGGTGGCACAGTGGATAAGGTGCTGGCCTGCGAACCCGAAGGTCACTGGTTTGATTCCCCAGCCAGGGCACATAATGGGGTTGCTAGCCAGGTCTCCAGCGAGATCTGTAGCTGGAGGCAGGTGAAAGGCAACCATACATTGATGTCTTTCTCCCTCTTTGCCTCTCTCCCTTCCCCTCTCTCTAAAAATAATAAATAAAATCTTTAAAAAAAAAAAAACAAACCACATATGTGACTTCATTTACATCAAATGTTGATAACTGGGGAATAATATAGAGGAAAGAAAGTAGATAATGGTTGCTTGAGTCTAAGGTAGGGAGAAGTTGGGAGGGTGGGTAGGGAGGTAATGGCTAATGAATATGGATTTTCTTTTGAGGTGATAAAAATGTAAAATAGTGGTTTGGTTGTACATATCAGTGAGTATACTAAACATTGGATTTTACACTTTAGTTGCATGGAATATGAATTACATCTTAATAAAGATATTTTTTTTAACTTCTCAAAGAACTGTATGGAAATTCCTGGAGTTGTAAAATATAATAAAAATTTCACTAGAGGGGCTTTACATGAGGTTTTATTAGGAAGAAGAAATAATGAGTGAACTTGAAGATAGGTTAAGTGAGAGTATCCAGTGTATGGAAAAGCAAGAAAAAAATGGAGAGACTAAAAGAACTGTGGGACACCATCAGCCATACCATTAGAAACATAATGTGATTCCCAGAAGGGGAGTAAAGAAAGAGAATGGGGGAAAAGAAAAAATAGCCTGAAATCCCCAAATTTGATGACAAATGGTAACCAACTCCTCTAAGAAGCCCAATGAACATGAAGTAAGAAAACTCAAAGATATCCCTACCTAGACACATCACAGTAAAACTGCTGGAAGACCAAGAGGGCATTCTGAAAGCACCAAGAGAAAGCCACTTATTTTGTTCAGGGCCTCTTCCAATAAGATAAAGAGCTGACTTCTGTCATCAGAAAGTATGGAGGCCAAGGGGACAGAGGGGAGGAAAAAGGAGATGGATGTAATACAACAAAAAGTTAAGAAGAAAAAGAAATAATGGAGGCCAGAAGGCAGTGGCATGCCATATTGAAAATAATGAAAGGTTGAATAAGATTTCTAAACCTAAGCCCTGGCTGGGGGCTCAGTGGATAGGCACCAACCTGTGACCTCAAATGTCGCTGTTTCAATTCCCAGCCAGGGCACATAACCAACCAGGTTGCAAGCCAGGTCTCCAGCCAGATCCATAGCTGGAGGAAGGTGAAAGGCAACCATACATGGAAGTCTCTCTCATCCCCTCTTTCTGGAAATACTAAGATCTTTAATAATAAAGAAAAAAAACAGATTTTTATACCTAGAAAGGCCATTTTATATTGAAGGAGAAAACTTGATAATATGCTCAATGAAAGAAAAGCTACTTTCCAGCCTTTTTGGTTTGTCAGCGCTGCTTGGGCCTGCCGTGCCTTGAAGCCATGCCTTGCAAAATTGAGGAAATCAAGGACTTCCTGCTCACAGCCCGGCAAAAGGATGCAAAATCCGTCAAGATCAAGAAAAATAATGACAATGTGAAGTTTAAAGTCCGGTGCAGCAGGTACCTGTACACCTTGGTCATCACGGACAAAGAGAAGACGGAGAAGCTGAAGCAGTCTCTGCCCCCCAGTTTGGTGGCAAAGGAGCTGAAATGAACCAGACTCTCTGATCTGTATTAAAATGCTAAAAATAAAAAAAAAAAAGAAAAGAAAAGCTAAATAAAAAATGACATTATATATTGTTCCATTTCTATTTCTAGACTAGGCAAATCCAATGAAACAGAAAAGAGACTGATTACAGGTTTTAAGAGAAAGGGTATGGATAAGAATATACAGTTACTCTTAATTGGGTATGGTGAAAATATTAATGGAATTGAATAGGCCCATACTTTTGAGAATATACTAAAAACACTGAGTTTCTTGGTCAAGATGGTGGTTTAGGTAAACATAGCTTTCATCCTTGCACAACCAAATCAAAATTACAACTATAGAGTAACCATCATTCATAACCATCAAAAATCTAGCTGAATGGAAGTCTTACAACTCTGGAATTAAAAAAGAAACTGCATCAAGACTAGTAGGAAGGGCAGAGAGGTGGAACCAGCTGGTCCCACATCCATGTGTGGCAGATAAAAATTTGGAGGGATATTTCAGAAACAAGGGTCCCAACACCACACCAGGCTGCTCACTCAGGGTACCAGGGCAAGGAAGCTAAGTCTCCCTATCTTTCCAGCTGTAAAAACCATTGGGGAATGAGGCTGTGGAAAACAGAAACATCTGGAGTCTCAGGCAGTTCTTAACTGGCCCACCTACAGACTTACTGAGACTCCCTCAAGCTCTAATGTGGCATCAAAAACATACATGAAAGACTGAATTGTTCAGCATCAGGGCAAGAGCTGGGGGCAGCTTTCCCAGGGAGAAGTTGTGGCAGAGGCCATTGTTCCTTTTCTGAGCTCTTCCTCTACAGAGCCAGTGTTGGCAAGTGGGTGCCATATCTGAGACTCCATCAACCTGTATCACACTGTATGCTTCAGCAAGTGATTCCCTGATGCCTAATACACTTAACTTTCAGACCCACCCAAGCTGTTTCCAGTGGCTTTTTTGATACATGCTTCAGATTTCCCTTGTTTCAGACAAGCTTCACTGAGACTTTAAATCTCACTACATTGCCCCAGGCCTGACACTAACAGCAGTTGGCCTTCGTTTGCAGCTTGGCCTCAGCTGGGCACTTCCAAGCCCAGCACAAGTAGCAGCCATCTGTAATGCTTTGTAGCTTATGCTGTCTGACCCTGGACAGAACATAGGCAGTGGCTGACCTTAGATATGCCAATGTCAGGTCAACTACAAGGGGATGGTGTGCACTACCCACACAGTGGGCACACCTTGAGTACCCAGCTTGGATAGTAGAGGATGCTGCACCACTGGCTCCAACAGGACACTTACTACACTAGGCCACTCTACCAAACCTGGGGAAGTGTAGCTGCTCTATCTAATACATAGAAATAAACACAGGGAGGCTGCCAAATGAGGCAAAGAAACATGGCACAAATGAAAGAACAGAACAAAATTCCAGAGAAAGGACTAAACAAAATGGAGAAAAGCAATCTGCTAGATGCAGAGTTGAAATGTTGGTTATAAGGAAGCTGAAGGAACTTAGGACCTTAACAGCATAAGAAAGATAAGTCAAAAGGGAAAGATACACCCATTGAAATAAAGAACAATTAACAGGGAATTAGCAGTAGAGTGGTTGAAGCCAAGAATCAAATCAGCAACTTGGAATATAGGAGCAAGAACAACCAATCAGGATAGCAAGAAGAAAAAAAAATTATGAACATGAGGATAGTGTAAGGAGCCTCTTTGAACAACTTCAAGTGTACTAATATTTGCATCATGGTCATGTGGAAGAAGAGAAAAGAAATTGGAAGTCAATTTGAAATAATGACAAGTTCTCTGACTTGCTGAAGGAAATAGACATACAGGTCCAAAAAAGTGCATAATCCCAAACAAGATGAACCCAAAGAGGCCCATACAAAGACACATTATAATTAAAATGCCAAAGGTTAAAGACAAAGAACCTTTAGCAAGAGGAAAGCAGTTAGTAACTACAGGGAGCTCCCATATGACTGTCAACTGATTTCTGAAAAGAAATTTTGCAGGCCAGAAGGGACTGGCAAGAAATATTCAAAGTGATGTAAAGCAAGGACCTACAACCAAGATTACACAGCAAAACCAGCATTAAGAATCAAAGGACAAAAAGAAAAACAAACAAACAAACAAACAAAAGACACCTGGCTGGTGTGGCTCAGTGGATTGGCACCATTCTGTGAACCCAAAGATTGCTGGTTCAATTCCCCAATCAGGGCATGTAACCAGGTTGCAAGCCAGGTCTCCATCCAGGTCCTTAGCTGGAGGCAGATGAAAGGCAACCATATGTTGATGCTTCTCTCCCTTTCTTCCTCCTTCCTTGCCCCTCTCTTGAAAATAATAAAATCTTTAAAAATAATATTAATAATTGAAGGACAGATGTAGAGCTTCCTAGACAAGAAAAAGCTAAAGGAGTTCATCACCACCAAACTGGTATTACATGAAATGTTAAAGGTCTTCTTTAAGAAGATAAAAAACATGAGCCCTGCCTGGTGGCTCAGTGGATAGGTGCTGGCCTGTGAAGCCAAAGTTCGCTGGTTCAATTCCCAACCAGGGCACATAACCAGGTTGCAAGCCAGGTCTCCAGCCAGGTCCTCAGCTGGAGGCAGGTGAAAGGCAACCATATATTGATATCTCTCCCCCTATCTGCCTCTCTCCCTTCCCTTCTCTCTGGTAATAATTAATAATTAAATATATACAAACAATAAAATGGCAATAGATTTTTATCCACAACTGAATCTATAAAACAATATGAAGCAGAACAGAAACAGAATCATACAGAGAATCTTTTGATGGTTGTCAGATGGGAGGGAGGTTGGGAGGATGGGAGATAAAATTAAAGGAACTAATAAGTATAAATGGGTAGTTACTGAAGAGTTGTGGGGATGTAAAGTACAGCATAGGGAATAGAGTAGCCAAAGGCATATATGTATATGCATGACCTGTGGACATGGACAATAGTTGTGGGATTGCCTAGGGGAGTGTCAGGGGGCTTGATGGATTGAGACAAAGGGGATAAAATTGGAACAACTGTAATAGTGTAAACAATAAAATATTTTTTAAAACACCGAACTGTACAACTTACTGAATTTTGTGGTATGTGCTTTCTATGTTTCAACTTTTTAAATCAAAAATTAAGATATTCTCAGATAAACAGAAATGGGGGATTTGTCATCAATAGACCTAAAGGGAGACCTTCACACAGAAATGAATTGACACTAGATAGTGCCTTGTATCTACATGATGAAATAAAATGTCTAGCCCTGGCTGGAGGCTTAGTGGATAGGTGCCAGCCTGAGAACCCAAAGGCTACTGGTTCAATTCCCAGTCAGGGCACATAACCAAGTTGCAAGCCAGGTCTCCAGCTAGGTCTGTAACTGGAAGCAGGTTACAGCAACCATACATTGAATAAAAATAAGCAAAAAAAAAAACCCCAGAAGAAATGCCACCAGAAAGGATAACCCTACAAAAGTAGGGCAAAAATGTATTTTTGTTTTTAATTTCTACTCTGATTTCAGAGACAGATACAAAAGGATAAAAATATAAATTTGAGTGGATATGCATACGATACTTAATTATGTAATTTGTATGACAATAAGAGAAGAGGTAATAGACCCATATAGGAGCAAACTTTTTAAAATATCACTGAAGTTAATTTTGTATTAACCAAATTAAATTGTTTTAATATGTTTGTTAATTGTAATACCCAGTGGAAACACTAAGTAACTCACAACAAAATAATTAAAATAGTAACTTGAAAATGTCTAATACAAAATAAAACAGTCATGGAAGAATAGAGGGACAAAAAAGGTATAAAGCCTGTGGAAAACAGTAAAGTGATAGGTGACCCGAAGAACCCTGAAACACCAATTCATAACCTATGTACCCCTATGTTCATAGCAGCGCTATTTACAATAGCCAAGTGCTGGAAACAGCCTAAGTGCCCATCAGTGGATGATTGAATCAAAAAACTTTGATACATTTACACAGTGGAATAATACACAGCAAGAAAGAAAGAAGGAAATCCTAACCTTTGCAACAACATGGATGGAATTTGAAAGTATTATGCTTAGTGAAATAAGCCAGTCAGTGAAAGACAAATACCATGTGATCTCACCCATTTCAGGACAATAATGAACAAAACAAACAAGCAAAATAGAACCAGATATATGAATACAATGAATAGACCTTCAGTCAGCAGAGGGGAGGAGGAGGCAAAGAAGGGGAGCAGTTTAGTCAAGGAACTAGCATGGAAGAACCATGGACATGGACAACAAGTGGGATTGACTTTGTTGGGGAGTGGGTGGGTGGGGAAGGGGACAGAGGGGAGGAAAAAGGGGATGGATGTAATAAAACAAAATTAAATTTAAAATGATAGGTGAAATATTAGCTTATCAGTAATTACGGTAAGTGTAAGTGGACTAAACACTTTATTCAAAAAATAGAGATTAGCAGAATGGATTAAGTAAAATAAAATGTAGTTGTGTTTTCAACAGAAGACACATTTTAGTTTCAAAGGCAGTAAGTTGAAAATAAAAACATGGAACAAGATATACCATGCAAGTAATAACTAACAGAGAGCTGGTGTGGTTATACTATTAGAGGAAATAGACTCTAAGATATCAATTGTTACTAAAAGCAAGGAAGCCCATTACAATGGCGCAGGCACACATTCACAAGGAAGGCATAATATGAACATATATGAACCTAACAACACAGACCCCAAATACATGAAACAAAACATAATTAATGGAAGAAATAGACATTTCAACAATAGTAATAGAAGACTTAAAAATTCCATTTTCAGTAATGGATAGAACAAGTAGAAATAAGATCAACAACGAAAATAGAAGACTTGAACAACACTGTGATTCCCCCTAACCATAACAGACATCTATAGGATACTCCACCCAACATAAGAATACACATTCTTTCTTTCTTTTTTCTTTTTTTTTTTTTTTTTAAGATTTTATTATTTTTAGAGAGGGGGAGGGAGAGAGGCAGAGAGGGAGAGAAACATCAATGTATGGTTGCTTTTCACCTGCCTCTAGCTATGGACCTAGCTGGAGACCTGACTTGCAATCTTGCCCTGACTGGGAATCGAACCAGCAACCTCTGGATTTGCAGGCTGGCGCCTATTCACTGTGCCACCAGCCAGGGCCAAGAATACACATTCTTTTCAAGTGTACATGACACATGCTCCATGATAGACCATATGTCAGACCAACAAAACTCAATAAGTTAAGAATTAATATGAAATTCAAAATAAGAGAATTTTATAAAATTCACAAATATATGGAAATTAATGCTAACGATGGGATCAAAGAAATCAAAAGGGAAATAAACTATTTTGAGACAAACAAATAAACAACACGCCAAAGCCTGTAGATGAAGGTAAAGGTGTTCTTAGAGGAAAATCTATTAACTGAATAGTTACATTAAAAAATGTTTTCTTTTTTGAGTTTTTTTTTTTTTTCTTATTAATCTCCTCATGTATTCCCATTCTTTCCCACAGTAGATGGTTCTTTTCAACTTTTCTAACTTGGTATTTTCCTTTGCCTGGCTTGTGCTCATCATGACACATCTAAAAATGCTACGTTTTCCATGAGGTGATTCCTAGTCAGCTTGTGAACTCTTAATCCTCTAAATCCTCATAGCGCTTAGTATTGTCATAGTACTTAAGAATTCAGTTATATGCTGCTTTTGTTTTGTTTTATAAAGAAATGGCTGCTTCTTGGATCAAACCCAGCTCCTCAGAGTTGGCATTAATGGGAAAATACCCAGATGGGAAAGAAGTGACTTGACTCTGACTTCATCCCCAGAGATTATTCATCTCCCTGATGTTCCTCTAGCTGATTCCTATCTTACTACTACACTGTACTAAAGGATTATAATACACTTTTTCACTTTGGCTAAGCTTGCACACACAGTTCATCCCTAATTTTTGGCACATAATCAAGGTGAGCCTGGAATTTGGAAACAATAATTGGCCAAATGTTTGTGGAAATAAAACACACCGAGATCAACAGACAACTCTATAACCTGGCTTAATGATTAAAAAATAAAGTCTCTTAATTAAAAAACACACAATGAGATACCACTTCACACACACTAGGATGGCTAAAATTAAAAAGATAAAGTGCTGTCAGGGATACGGAGGACTAAGAACCCTCATACATTGCTGGTGGGATTTGAAAATCGGTGGTGGTACTTTGGAGAACCGTCTGGCAGTTGCTCAGGATGTCACACGCGGGGTTACCGTATGACTTATTCTACCTCTCAGTATGTACCCCCAAAGAATGAAAACTTTTATCCTCACAAAAACTTTAACACAAATGTTTATACCAGTATTATTAATAATAGCCAAAAATAGATAATCCAAATGTTGGTGAACTGATCAATAAACAGAAGGTGATATATCCTGCAATAGAATATTATTTGATGAAACCAATGAAGGACTGATAAGACCACAACATAGGTGAACTATAAAAACGTTATATATTGAGATTAATTGGTCACAAAAGACCACATATGATTTTATCTAAAATATCCAATTCCAAGAAACAAAATTCATTACTATGGTCCAGAAGTTGGGTTGGGAATGATAGGAAGTGACTGCTAATGGGTATGAGATCACCTTTTGGGGTAATGAATGTGTTTGTTCTAATATTAGATTGGGGTGATATTTTCAAAATTTTATAATGTAGAAATGTTTGAGTTGTATACTTTAAAAGGGTAACTTGGATGTTTTAGCAAATTGTATCAATTTTTAAAAAGATCCTATTTATTCAGACAGAGGGGAAGGGAGAGAGGCAGAGAGGGAGAGAGACATCAATGCCTTTCACCTGCCTCCAGCTGAGGACCTGGCTGGAGATCTGGCTTGCAACCTGGTTATGTGACCTGGCTGGGAATCGAACTGGTGACCTTTGGGTTCACAAGTCAGTGCTTTATCCACTGTGCCATCAACAGGGCTTTGCAAATTGTATCAACTTTTAAAAAGCATTCTTGAATCTCCTAGCCTTTTAGGTAACTTTGTGGAATCAGCAAAATCACCTGACAGGGGAAAAACTTTACAAGCCTGGCTTATTTCCCTATTCTTCCTCTCATGCTGCCCAGATCTAAAACCTTTACCTAAATATTTTAATATTTTGTCCAGCTTTTTCAATTGTCCTTAGCTGCAAGGTTTCTCAGAATTCCTGGTCTTCCACCTGCAGACTCATAGGCAGTTTAAGCTCATCTGTGGCTTTATTTAATATTTAGGTTTATATCTCTAGTTCAACAGTTCTCAGTATTTTTTATCTAAGGAACCTTTGGGTCTTAACCTGTGAGTCTGAGTGCCAGTGTTTCCTTCCACTCAAGTATGAAAATCAAGATTAAGCAACATTTTTGGTTTATCTTTATCCCTCATGATGAGTTATCTCTAGATGTTGAACATTCATCTGTTACTTGGTTTGAGCTTTAAGAAGATTGAACTCAGTTTGGGATAATTTAGCCCCTATTGGTGCTAATGTTTCTCTGGCTGTGGCTATGACTACGTAGGGCTAGAAAATGTTATGACTAGTGTTTGACCCTAGAGTGGGAAGACGGTGGTCTAAGGTATTGGCTTTGGCACCAGAAGTTGCATGCGGCTGCAGGATATATGAGTATAGATTCTTTCTGCATTTCAGTTCTACCTTGACTTCCCCTCTTCTCAGCAGAATTGGGAAGAAATTGGGGTGGAGAGTTATCTTGAGCAAGTGATTATTGTTCGGGGGCATCTGCCAGACTTTAGCCTGCCCTGTCTGCACCCACAATTGCTTATGGCTTGTGTAGTCTCTTATTCTTCCTTTATTTCCAATTTTTTAATTGAGGTAATATGCATAACATAACATAAAATTTGCCTTCTTAACCATTTCTAGGTATACAGTTCAGTGGTGTTAAATACATTCATAATGTACGACCATCACCACCATCCATCTCCATAATTCTTTTCATCTTGCAAAACAAACTTAATGCCCTTTAAACAGTAACTCCCCATTTTCTCTTCTTTAACCCTGGGCAAACACCATTCTACTTTCTGTCTCTCTGATTTTGACTACTGCTCTAGGTACCTCATATAAGTGGAATCATACAGTATTTGTTTTTTTGTGACTGGCTTATTTCACTAGCATAATATTCTCAAAATTCTTCCATGTTCTAGGCTATAGCAGAATTTCCTCACCTATATGTTAAGGCTATATGTATGAGTATATAGCACAGTTTTCTTATCCATTCATCTGTCCATCATTAATGGACATTTGGGTTGCTTAACATGTTTCAGCTATTGTGAATAATACTGCTATGAACATGGGTGTGCCTACACTGTATCTTTTCAAGAACACTCTCTGTTTTGTATCCAAAAGTGGAATTGCTTGATCATATGATAGGCCTATTTTTAATTTTCTGAGGGACTTCCATACTGTTTTCTACATTGGCTATACCATTTTAGAAGGGTTTCAATTTCTCTAGATCCTTGTTTTCTGGTTTTTTGTTTCTTTGTTTCATTATTAGCCACCCTAGTAGGTGTGAGATGATATCTTATTGTAGTTTTGATTTGCATTTCCCTGATGAGTCTCCCTTCAGCTCTGTGAGTTTTTGTATATTTTGGTGGTCTGTCATTAGCTGTGTAATAATTATATTTTATATTATTAAACCCTTTATTCATGTGTAACAACCCTTTTAATCTCTGATAACCTTGTTTATTTAAAGTTTGTTTTATGTGATATTAGTGTAGCTAACCCTGCTCTCTATTTTTTTAAAGATTTTATTTTTTAGAGAGAGGGGGAGTGATAGAGAAGGAGGGAGGAACATTGATGTACAAGAGAAACAGCAGGTTGCCTCTTGCACACCCCCGCGACTGGTGACCCAGCCCACAGCTCAGGCATGTGCCCTAACCAGGAATCAAACCAGCAGCCATTCAGCTTGCAGGCTGGCATTCAGTCCACTGAGCCACACCATCCAGGGCCCTGCTCTCTTTCTATAACTATTTAATGAAATATCTTTTTTCCATTTTTGCATGTTCAGTCAATTTGTCTTTGGATCTAAAATGAGTCTCTTGGCCCTGGCTGGTGGCACAGTGGATAGATGCCGGCCTTCGAACCCAAAGGTCACTTGTTCAATTCCCCAAGCAGGGCACATAACCAGGTTGCAAGCCAGGTCTCTGGCCTGATCTGTGGCTGGAGGCAGGTGAAAGGCAACCATACATTGATGTCTCTCTCCCTCTCTGCCTCTCTCCCTTCCCCTCTCTCTAAAAAGAATAAATATAATCTTTAAATAAATAAATAAAATGAGCCTCTTATAGGCAGCGTATAGTTGGGTCCTATGGTTTTTTTAAATTTAATTTTTAAATTTTATTTTATTAAATCCTCTCCTGAGGATATAATTATTGATTTTTGAGAGAGAGAGAGGGGGGGGGAGGGAAGGAAAGAGGAAGAGAGGAATAAAGAGAGAGAAAGGAAGTAAGGAAAGGAGGAAGGAAGGAAATATTAATGTGAGAAACATCAATCATTAGTTGCATCCCATATGGGCCCTCACTGGGGATTGAACCTAGGTACGTGTCCTGGGCAGGGAGGAATTACACCTGCAACTCTGGTATAGGGAACAGTGTTCCAACCAAGCCCCTCACCCTAGGCAATTGGGTCTTGTGTTTTTATTTATTCTGCCAATCACTGTCTTGATCACAATGTTTAATTTATTTACATTTAAAGTAATTGCTGATCAGGAGGGATTTGTGTCATTTTGCTATTTGTTTTCTGTATACTTTACAGATTTTTGTCCCTCATTTACTGCATTACTGTTCAGTTGATTTTTTGTAATGAAATGGTTACACTTCTTATTTCTTTCTGTATATGTTCAATAGCTGTTTTCTTTATGGTTACTATGGGGATTACATTAACATCCTAAAGTTGAAACACTCTAACTTGACTTTATAGCAACTTAAATAAAATATAGAAATTCTCCTTTCAGTTGTTATGTCACAAAAGCACATCTTTACGTATCACACATTCCAATACGTAAACTAATAATTCTTTTAAATGTATTTGTCTCTTAAGTTATGTAAAAATTGTAAGTTACAGTAATATACTAGGTTTCAGACTAAGTATTTTTCTTTAAATGTACAGTCTCCTAAATCATGTAGAAAACAAAAAGTATGGTTACAAAACATTGTTACAATAATAATGATTTTATCATTGTTCATGTATATTTTCTAATTGAGATCTTTTTTTCTCCACATGGCTTCACATTACTGTCTAGTACTCTTCCATTTTATCCTTGTAGGACATGTTCATTGATAATGAAGTCCTTCAGATTTTGCTTATCTGGGGATGTCTTAAATTCTTCCTCACTTTTGCATTAATGTTTTGCCAGATAAAAGTTTTGGATGAGTTTTTATCCTTTGGAACGTTGAATGTATTAGCACTCCACATTCTTGCCTCCCAAAGTTTCTGGTGAGCAGTCTGCTGATAATCTAATTAAGGATCCCTTGTATGTGCCACTTTCAAGATACAAAAGATCTTTGTCTTTTGAAAATTAGATTATAAGTCTTGGTGTGAGTTTATTTTTTATTTTTTACATTATTTTGTGGGTTTTTAGAGAGAGAGCAGGGGAGAGAAACATCAATATGTTGTTCCACTTACTTGTACATTCATTGGTTGTTTCTTGTATGTGCTCTGACCAGAGATCAAACCTGTAATCTTGGTGTAGTGTATGACACTCCAAACCACTGAGCTACCCAGCCTGGGTAGTGTAGACTTCTTCAGATTCACAATACTTATGTTTGTTGAACTTCCTGAATGTTTATATTATTGTGTTTTATCTAATTTTGGAAGTTGTCAGCCATTATTCCTTCAAATATTCCCTCTTCCTTTTCCTTCTCCTTCTGGGATGCACATGTTCACTGGTTGTTGCCTCACAGGTCCCTTGGGCTCTCTTTTCTTTTCTTCAGTCGGTTTTTCTTCTGTTCCTCAGGCTCAATAATTTTTATTGTCCTGTCTACAAGTTCATGATTCTTTCTTCTGCTTGCTCAAATCGGCCTTTCAATTAGCCTTATGAATTTTAAAATTTTAGTTAATGTACTTTTTACTTCCAGAATTTCTTTTTGATTAGTTAGGTTTTCTCTTTATTGATAGTTCAATTTTTTAATATATTGTTTTCTTTACTCTTTGTATATCTTCTAATTCTTTGAGCATCTTTAAGATGGTTATTTTCAAGTCTTTAGCTAGCATACCTGCCATCAGATCTTTTTCAGTAATAATTTCTGTCAATTTAATTTTTCTTTTCAATTGTACTTTCATGTTTTTTTGGTATGCCTTGGGATTTTTTTGTTGAAAACTAGACATTTAATGTGGTAACTCTGGAAATCAGATTCTTCTCCTTCTCCAGTGTTTGCTGGCTTTTCTTTCAATTGTTGTAGGATGTGTCTGTGCTGGGGCTCAATCAGCAGTGTAAATTTAAGGCCTTCTTAGGTCTTTTCTGAGCCTTTCCCTAGGCATGTGTGGCCACTCTTGAATTTCCTCCCATAGATGCAGTTGTTTTTTAATTTCCTGGTCTTTAATGTGTGATTCCTAAAAGAGGAAAAGGAAAAAAGTGAATAAGGGTGGCGAGGAATGGCATTAGTCTGTGAAATCTCCTCTAAGTCACTTCAGTTGCACTTCTGTGGTTAGAGGCAGCAACCCACAATCACATCACAGGTCCCAATATTTGTAAAACAGGGTCCTGCAAAGTGGCCGAAGGTAGGGAATAGGGAGCTGCTATATGCTAATTGCTGATACTAACTGCAGTTTACCTCCACATCTTCCCTTGGAGGTTGGAAGCCCTCAATAAACTCCAGAGTTCCAAAATAGTTACATCAGACAGATTCTGTCAGTGTAGTTGTTATCTAGGTGGGAGACTGATTCCTGGTGCTCCCTACTCAGCTGTGTCCCTAGAATCCTGTCTGCCTGGCCTCTTGTTGACCTGGTAAACTTTCCCAGACCTCAGGCCTCCTATTTCTGCTGCCCACACTCACTCCTGGCATTTGTCCCTTGAAAGCTTCAGAAATGCACTGCAGTGTGCAAGTGCTCACTAGCTGGTACCCCACATGATAACCTCATGTCCAAAGAGAGGAGGTTATCTGGACATGAGGTTATCAAGGCTTTCTGTATCTGTTGGTCTTTGATAGTCACAAATACATATGTGTGATTTTTGTATTATTTTGACTTTTTTGGTGTTACCATAGGAATGGAGGATTTATGTATCTTTTCATATCCTGAACTAGAAGTGATCTCCTAATATTCATTCTTAATAATCTTCAATCTGTTTTGTAGATCATTGCTGAGTAACCTTCTCAATATGGGACTGATCATAAAGGTTGATCTTTAGTCGTTTACTTAATCCTTGTCCAGCCACAGTGTAGTAGGCCTTTGCTCATGCTCCACCTGGATCCTTTTACCTTTCTTTGCTGATTGAATTGTCTGCTAATTCTTTCATCATGCCTTTTTCTGAGGTGAAATATTTACTTCTCCCTCCAGAGAACAAAAGTCTTATACTTCTCTGTTTTCACAACATTTTGCTTATACCTTAGTTATGCTCCTTATAATGTATTCAGAACATTTGTTTTATGGTGTCTGGTTCTAATTTGAGTTCCAAGAATATTTGGACAGTATGGCAGTGATTTTCTAATTTTATTAGATGAGAACAATGGCTCATAGCTAGTGGACATTAAGTGTGGCTTCTGTAAATGAATGGAGCCACCCATAAAAAAACCTCTCAGACTTCCAGCCATTACTTTTCTGCTTGACCCTTGCCCTTGCATTCAGTACTAGGTATACCAAGCCAAACAAGCCCAATCCTGCTTTCAAGGTACTTGTAATGTATTGTCTTGTGTACTGGTTTAATAATATATAGTATATTTAACATCTGTGTGTCAATATTGTGATTTGTAGTATATCCTGACCCCTCCTTAGAACATAATGTTATCATATTTGAAGTGAGGAGAATGGACCAGATGATGTAGAAAATTTACCATTGTTAACTGTTTAAAGGTTTTGTTTTTTTTTAATGATTTTATTATTTTCAGAGGGAGGGGTAGGGAGAGAGGCAGAGAGGAAGAGAAACATCAATGTATGATTGCCTTTCGCCTGCCTCCAGCTATGGATCTGGCTGAAGACCCGCCTTGCAACCTGATTATGTGCACTGGCTGGGGAATCCAACCAGCGACCTGTGAATTCGCAGGCCAGTGCCTTATCCACTGTACCACCAGCCAAGGCTGTTAGAAGGTTTTAAGTTCCTTGATAATAGGAATCATGTTTTTCATTTCTTTTAGAAGCTTACATAGTGCAAAGTACAGTGTCTCATTCAGTGGTTGGTTAGCAAATTGTTAAAAAAGGTGATATCAGTGAACATTTAAAATGAATTTAATTCTATTTTTTCACTCCATTGGTCTTGTTTTGTCCCTGTTCTATGCTTTGGAATTCCCCTTAGCTTATTCTCTGTTTTTGTGTACTGCTTTTAATATGGATATATACATGTATACAGGGAGGGACGAAGTATGTAGGTTTTAGTTGTGAGTACAGGAAAACATGGAGTTTATTCTTGTTTTATTTATTGTGTTATTTTCCATATGTACAACTGTAAACCTACTTTTGCTTCACCATGTATATATTTATTTTATTTATTTATCCCTCTTACCAACCCCAAGAAGAAGGTAAGGTAGTCATTTATCTATATTTATCAACTGAGGAAACTGAATCTTCACCATCATAGCTGAAAAGCAGCAAAGTCAGACTCAGTCCAGGTTGTCTGGCCCCAGATCCTGTGTACTTTCTATTTGCCTCCTCATCTGTGATATGAGGGCTTCTTCTAGATCTAAGTGGATCTATGATATCCACCTGTTAACACAAGCACATCCATTAGGGGGTTCTGGGAAGTTACAGAAATGTGCTTTCATGTAATGGGAATTAATTGGTAATGTCATGGAGCATCTTAGAGGACTGGTGAGAAGGTTGAGCATCAAACTGGGAAATGAGCCAGGATTGCTCCTGGGGTTCCAGAAGCAGGGACCTGAAGAGGCACTGCCAAAGAGGGACTGAACTCCAAGTGATTTTTGTTCTCTGCTCAAGATTCAGAGCAACAGAGGAGTATTCTGTTGGCATGGCTTGAGTCATTACTATGTCCTTTGGTTAGTGCACTGTTTCTCAGCTGGGGGAAGATTTTTTTTTTTCTTTTAATTTTATTGTTGTTGTATTACATCCATCCCTTTTTTTCTCCCCTCTGTCCCCCTCCCCACCCACCCTTTCCCCCCAAAGTCAATCCCACCTGTTGTCCATGTCCATGGTTCCTTTATACTAGGTTCTTATCTAAGCTGCTCCCCTTCTTTGCCTCTGCCTCCCCCGTCCCCCCTACCCCTTT